>QVRM01000615.1:12500-43199 GCA_003439945.1 Dermanyssus gallinae | reverse complement strand
AGGGGGCGGAAACGTATTGGCAACATTTTATGATTCTGAACGTAAAGGCTTCAACTAAAGCATAACAGTTATGGCTGCCAAAACAGCAAATTCAAGTGCATGCACAGTTGTGTACGCATATGTATATGTGTGTAAACATAAAGTTATAGCTATATGCATATATTCAATTCAGTTCAAACCACTGCTATTAGCACGTAATTATTAGCAGGGTCAATGGCGTACAAATCTCCAGGAGAACAATCTATTTACGCCACTGATGGTACAACACGGTTTGTTCAATTTGAAGGCCTACTTAACATTATTACTTACAATATCAAACGTTTATCTCCTGAATTAAAAAGTGTCTAATGGGCCTGGCTATCATAATATAATACATCGGGAGCAAGTTAAAAAGTATTAAAAACATAAAAATCAGAGCAAATTAAACCCCAGGGCCCCAAGAACATAAGCGAGCAACAAGACGTTATCTATCATCTGCGTTAACACTAATGCTTCGATGTGTGTAATATATATATATATATATATACATACATACAAATTGTACATCCGATGTATATGTATACCACATCGGGATGTAGAGGGAGGATAAGGCAAATGAAGAGCAAAATGACGCCAAGAACGCATCCCTGCCACAAAACGTTCCTCGATTACACGTGTTTACACTAATTTCCGTATATAAACGTATCCCGTTATTTGAACGTTGTCTATTACTGGCAACTTTTGTGTTGTTGTTATTGTTGTTGTTGTTATTATTATTGCTACTACTGATGATAGTAATGAGGATGATACCTTCTATTGTTGCCGTTCGTCTCTGATAAATGCTCACAGGTTAACGGAACCGGGAATGAAAGCTCGCGTCCATATATGTATATATTGGTGTTGTAAATTAACCCTGCTCAGACATACATAGCAAACACACAGACATGAGGTCTGAATATAGATCCGACAGACAGACAGACAACAATAACAACGCGATTTTTTTCTCTCGGTCCAAACAATGACGCCCCAAAGAGGTAACACAAATATCCCAAATTATATAGCACAGCGGCCGCGACCACTTTCTGTACACATTTTTTTGCCTACATACGAAGCGACGCTGTTTCCACGTTGCTGTCATTACCATAGAAGCAAGACGATGCTAATTGTTATTTTGCGATAGGTTTCTTACAATTTATATATATATATATATAAAGAGAACGAAATAAATGTATTTATACTTACATACGGGTAATACAAGCTGTACATAATGTGCACGGCACGCGATACACCTTCATTTGAAAATGTATACATTTGGTAGAATTACAATGCACGGCTCAGCACATTCATAGAGAAATAAAGTGAATGTTAGATTGGTTTGATGAAAATGACAAACACGCGGGAGTAAAGAGCCTAGACACACGTGTATAGGTGTCAACTGTTAGCCCTTCAGCGTATAGCCATGCTTGTAAAGGCTTTTGTTCTCCATTGGCACAGCTCGTCGTTTTACTAGAGTTTACTGCCGAGCAGCAAATTGTCCTATGAGCGACGAAAGTAGTCATATCATGCGCAGAAGTACTACATATGTACATATGCAAGTATACATATGTATGGTGAATAATGAAAGCAAAACACTAGTGCACTAGCTATGTATGTATACATGAGATACCTGCAAGTACAACATTGAGTGTTCAATACGGTATATAGTACAAAACGATTTGATGAGTCCTTTTAGATGTGTTCTGTGGAAGCGACCATTGGCATTGGTAGTGCACCACTTCTACTCGGCGCTCGAACGTGGTGTCCAAAAGAGGCGGTAACGCTGTCGAACCGTGGGAGGGTAAGGAAGACGGCGTTTTTTAATGGGTAAGAATCCCACACATTAGGTGCTATTGGTTGCCGAGGCCGGCCGCGCATTATGCGCATTTTCCAAATCTCCCCAAAAAAATCCGAGTTGCAAACTTTAAACCAAATATATATTTGCTAGGCATCCATTTATACTACGCTCTCGTAATATTGGAGCGTTCAGTCGATGGTGAACTGGAAAGATGTTTTCTGCTAAAGTGCGAATAACCATAAATTGACTAGTAACAGTAATGTCGCGGCAACAGGGTCACGAACTCGCTAGTCAAATTGAAAAAAGTCAGTTCTAGTTTTCGCTGATAGGGCAAACTCTCAATTCACATACAAACGAAGTAAGCACGAGATTACCAGACAGTATTTTAAGTGAATAACCGATAGCCCTTAGCTTTATGTCGTTTAGTACAGTGTTCCAAGGTAAGGAACTTCTGACAGCTTAGCACAAAATTATATTTCTTAGAATTCATACAATTCAAAACACTCCAACGGATGTGGAATTAAGATTGATTCAAGGTCTTATTAACATTATACCGCATATTGACTAAGATTATTCTACTGATTTACATCAGTAAGGTTTTTCGGATAAAAAATAGCAATTTCCTTTTGAGTCCATCGTCTGCTCCTGGAGAGTTTGCATCATATATATATTAAAACATCAGTTGGTTGAGTGGCTGGTAGTCGTAAAGCGGGCTGTTAAAGTGTTACGAGATACCCTAGTATTCTGGCTACGAGGTGGGTTGATCGTCTTACGGTTGGAGTTCGAATTCCGCCCATTTAGGCGGAATCGTTCTAGTACAGCTGTTCGCTGGCAATTTTGTGAGCAGGCGAATTTGCGTCTACGCGAAGTCTGCTTACATGCCATCAATGTTCTTCACATGAGCAAATGTTGAACGGAAAAGCTCAGCAGACACGAGGTAAGGAAAACTACGTTGGCTAACAAGCTTAAGGCGAGATAAGACGTGAGAGCTAGAAGACAGAACCTAGCTAGCTACGGCAGTTGGTCTGGCTGTTGATGTGTCTACGGTGACTACGTCGGGCGAAAGCCATGACGCCAAATCCGTTTTGATGGCAGTGTCTAATGTTTCAAAGGTGGTTGCATTACGTGAAACCCCAGACGATGTATACAGTGGTTCGACACAGATGGAAACAGCTGCCGCCCTGATAATAGAAATGGTGGCTTTGTGATAGATGAAAATTCGGCCGAGGAACTGGAGAAGTCTCCTCTTCGAGCGAGTGGAACTGAGCAACTGAAGGCGCTGATGTTTGAATGTCGACTCAAACAGGGTAACACAAATATTTACCTGAATTCAATACTTGGTAAATCCGTGGTAAGCACAGAGCTTTCTGGCGCCACAAATATCAATGTGTTCACCTTGAAGTTCGATCGGCTAAAATAAACCCAAGCCGTCGAAGATATGATTTGTAATACCAATTATGAACATTTTGAGTGTTGTCTTCCAAAAGCAGCAGATGAGTATTTAAAACGGATAAGTAAAAGGACTCGTTTTTTGTGCTCTGTTTGCAGAGTCATTTTTAAGACTTTTATATATATATATATATATATATATATATATATATATATATATATATATATATATATATATATATATATATATAAACAAATTAAATTGTACTGATTGAATGAACCGTACTTAATTTGAATGCCGGTTCTGTAGGGCTAAATATATTGGACCAACTTAAAACATTGTCAAACAGTCTAGGGTACGAAGGTTCCTTGATGTGGCCGTGGTTAATGAAACACGATCGAAGGATCCTTGATTGTGTATCACGCTCACCCATTGCTATAAACGGTTTTGACTTCGCTACAGCAACACCAAAATTCGAGTAGCTACCGAGCGGCGTTAGTGTCTAAGTGCGTTCTACCTTTCCATACGCTCAATTCAAATAATAATTTCTGACGGAGATGTTCAGGTTATACGCATACGCGTTGAAAAGCATTTTGGTACAGAGCATCTCATATCACCGGTGTGTATATCTCAGCGAGATAATACCAACATTGTCTTATTATAAATATGTATAAATAAATAAATATTTGTACGTTGGGTGATATATTTCGATATGGATATACAACACATTGTACATGCTCAATTTAACAATAGCGAATGCCGGTTTCGACTTAATAAACACAGTGAATGTAATGTAATTGTAACATTACCAAAAAAATTGATGTACTAATAAATCATTTTGTTTGACAAGCCGTGTTAGTCCTCCTTCTTGGATATGGCTTCCTTCTTGGCTAACTCGACATCTGAGGCCCTTACGGATATCGTGCTTTGTCTGCATGAAGGGTCTACGCTATTGCTAATGCCTCATAATAATCTTCCCATTTCCGTTGTTTATTATATTTCAAAGATGTTCTAAATATTGTGCTATCCTGGTTAAGCTATCGCATTAAGTCCTGACCGCAAATCAGATCGACTCTTATTTAAGCTCTGTCTGCAAAGCTTGCACTGGCCTACTTGTGGCAAATTGTGATATATCAAATGACAAACAAATCTGTCCGGGTGTTTTGTTGAATGCTGCTGTATCATTAAATTGTCTTAATCACCTTCTCCCTTCCCAAGTGCTTTATACTTTTATCGGAGGTAGTACAGGCGGTAGAGGTTGGTCGGATCGAGTCTACTTGGAAGGAGATTGACATTGGAGCTTCTCAGGGGCCGGAACCCCTGGGAAACTCCGATGTTATATTTTTGGTTCATTTGAGCTTTGTTTTTCTAAAATTTGACATGGGCTCGGCACGGCTATAATAGCGTTTGCTGATGATACTACATTATTATTCAATGTCCGTTTAGATCGATGCATATCACTACAACTAGTGAAAATGCCCATCAATACATTTAACAGCTTTGGTTTAGTTATCAACATTGCCAAAAATTCTAACTTTGTATTGATTTGACCATCACAGAGGCCACTGCGCTTACAGTATGATGTTCAGCTCCAGGAACAGCAGAGTATTTTTTTAGTTGACTACTAAGCGTCTTGTCTTTTGTACTCCATGAGACAACATGGAATGGCATTCCCACCTGGAAAACGTCGCATTAAAATGCTATGCAATGATTTCTGCGCTGTGTCGCGTGAGGATTCTTGGTGTCTCCAATGAGAACTTGCTTCTAGCAAAAAAAGATATTGTTTCTGCCAGTACTTTATGTATAATTTTATTTTAATTTGGGAGAGGAATATGGTGATATAAGTGGCTACTACGGGCAGCGTTCGCTAGGAAATGTAAAGACTCAGTGGGAACGTTCATGTTCCGTATTGCCTTCTTCCTGTTGATAGACTCTACACGATTTGTGTTGTTACTCTCGCTTTTAAGTTCTCAATTATACCCTTTAAGATTTGTTTCCCACTTGCTCCAGTATATAGCAGCTAAGATCATCTACAATGTGTGTCATAAGGTATGAAGTTATTGTTTTAGGAAATTTAGCCCGCACGCTCTAGTTTGCCACCTTTCTTTTATATGTGGATTCATTCCCAACCAGAACCGTTGTCAAAATTTCGGACTCTCTATTGGTGCGTGGTGTAAAATAGTGGCTAGCCCAATCTGCGATGTATGATTCCGACGGAACAGGTTGAAAGAGAATGAATTATTTTACATCCTACTTTTGTTGATGTGGTTTAAAGTAATAATATTATATGCAATGCAGTGCTGTCCATGTTAGTTAATGTCATACCGAACGTGAAAGACAGGCACACAGTCACAACGCTCATTGTACTTCCCGTGTAGAAATAGTTCTATGAAATACTATGTACGCTACATTCATGGCATATTTTATAGACAGTAAAGACACACGACTTTTTCAGATCTGATGTTCATATTCCAACCAGACAGTGAACAAGACAGGGCGTTATTCTTTGTTTTTTAAATTAGTTTTGTAATGTCATTGGCGCGATAAGCACTTTACCATTAATCAGTAGGCATACATCCACATCGACTAGATTGAGGTAATCGACTTTTGCTAGCTTAGGAACTACCCGATCAACACCTTGAGCAAGCGACACTTTAAGCCTTGCGGGACTTAAGGTGTTGCTTGCTCTAGCTAAGGGGCCTGATCGTACTAGTTTGTAGTCGTATTCCCCTCCTAATCGGTGCAATTGATGAACTTGCCGTTAGCAGTTATTGTTCTATTGTTGTTATCTTTGTTGCTGCTGCTGCTGCCGTTGTTGTTGTTATTTTGTTGCTGCTGTTGCTGTTGCTTTTGTTGTTGTTGTTGTTTTTGTTGTTCTCTGTGTTGTTGTTGTTGTCCGACATTCACGGATCGTAGACAGATTGGATTGAATTGTAATAGAGAGTTATGTTGACTACCGCAAATATTGGCTTTCAGGTCCAGTCGCTAATGCTGGTGGTATAGCTGTTGCCGGTGCTTCTGCGTATCAGATCGGATCGCTGTCGGATCGCGTCGAGGAGCTGCCGTCTCACGATAGTCGAGCGTTTCACATCGAATTCGTTGTCGCCGCCGCCGCTGCAGCGGACGTCCGTATAGCAGCAATTTCTGCGCTCCGAACTTGCCAAACGATGCCGTTGGGTGACGGCCGACGACCGCTGTTTCTGCAACAACAACAACAACAACAGCAACAATAGCAACAACAACAACATCGACAACAGCAATAACAACATCGACAACAGCAACAATAACAACATCGACAACAGCAACAAACAACTATCACTACTACTTGTACTACTACTACAACTGATTGGCCGATGGACTGACTCGCCTTCCTCAATGCAACAACAACAACAACAATAACAACAACAGCGCGGCAGCAGCAGCAGCATCAGCAAAATGGCTGCATATATTATCGGTTCGTCTGTCTAACGGTTTGCTAATGCTGGTCGCTTGGTCGGCGGGTGATGATGCCGAAAAGGCTGTCGTCGAAGCGCGATGAATGCGGCAGCAGCGGCGGCTGCTGCGAGGGAGAACCAGCTGGGAGGATCCCGGTCCGCCAACCGGATGGACGCTGATGTTGTCGTTGTTGTTGCTGTTGTCAGTGTCGCGGTTACGTTTGCTGTTGTTGTTGTTGTTGTTATTGTTATCAATTTAACCACGCCACGATCGCTAATCGTAGGTAGCAATATCACTAACAGTCTCAACGAGTAGTTTGTAGTAAACATAGTAGTAGTAGTAGTTAGTAGTAAGTATTGTAGGTGCGTGCGTACCGTACCGGCAGTAGAGGTAGTTCACGGTGTTCATGTAGCCAGCCGTAAAGCTATCATCGAGGCACAAATACTCGTGGGTTAGTTACGAATGCAGTAGTAGCAGAACCAGCACCGTAGCTGCAACAACAACAACAGCACCAACGGCGACAACGACGACGACGACGACAACAACAACAATATCAGCAACAACAACAGCAACAAAAACAACAACAATCAACAATAACAACAATATCAACAACGAGAACAACAACGGTATTATCAACAAAAACAACAGCAACAACAACAACACAATATCAACAACGAGAAGAAGAACGATAACAGCAACGACAACAACAACACTATCAATAACAGCAGCAACGGCAACATAAACGGGACTAAAAACAACGACAACAATATCAAAGGAGACGACAACAACAATATGAGAAACGACAACATGAACAAGATTAATAACAATGAAAACACACAACAATCCACAACAAAATCAACAAAGGCAACAACAACAACAACAACAACAACGAAAGAAGGAGCAGCGACTTCAGATGTTGACGACAAGGCTCAGCTAGTTCCAGCTAGTGACCGAGTAAGATATTGGACCTAAGGTCGGCGGATCGGCGGTTCCGGTCAACTCATCCGCCCGCCTCGGTCTCATGTCAAACCGTCGTCGTCGTCATCATCATCATCATCATCATCATAAGCATTACCTCGATGATAATGAGGATGGTGATGATGATGATGGCGACTGTGTCCGTCGCGAAGCTCGACGATGTCTGGCTGAAACCGACATCGACCGATCGCTTTCACCCTCCCGTAGCGCAGCAGCAGCAGCAGCAGCTGAGTGACCACTTACAGTCAGCCACCTCACTGTCACCGCTCCAGTCTCAGATTGTAATATCATTGCTCGTTTGTTGTTGCTGTTGTTGTTGTTTTTGTTGTTGTTCTTGTTTCTGCTGTTGTTGTTTATGTTATTGTTGCTGCTGGTGTTGTTGTTGTTGCTGAGGTTGTTACTGTTGTTGTTAGTGTGCTGTTGCTGTGTTGTTGCTGTTGTTGTTGCTGAGGTTGTTACTGTTGTTGTTAGTGTGCTGTTGCTGTGTTGTTACTGTTGTTGTTAGTGTGCTGTTGCTGTGTTGTTGCTGTTGCTGAGGTTGTTACTGTTGTTGTTAGTGTGCTGTTGCTGTGTTGTTTTTGTTGTTGTTGTTGTTGTTGTTGTTGTTGTTGTTGCTGAGGTTGTTACTGTTGTTGTTAGTGTGCTGTTGCTGTGTTGTTTTTGTTGTTGTTGTTGTTGCGGTTGTCATTTGTCGTCTGTGCACACCCATTGTAGTTTCTGCTCCGGTCACGGCTGTGCGCGGTCGGCGTTGGCCACGGCCGACCTGTATTGAATTCACTTTGCTTGCTCACTCACTCAATCATTCATTCACTCTGACTGGCTGATAGACAGGCAAGCAGACAGACAACCAGGCTTACTCGAGACGGGTCTGTCGACCATTCTCCAGTAACAGAATCAGACGCCGGTTTGTGTATGTAGGTGCTGTCCTGCCAACTGCCGCAGCGCCCTTAACTGGCCGTTTTAGTTAGATATATATCATAATGACACCACCATAAGTAGTTGTCGTATTTGTCGTAGTAACAATAGCCACAGCAGCAGCAGCGCATTTCGGCTCTGCACTCATATGATTATGTGATTCCGTCTGAGCCGACTAGCCAGCAAGCGCGTCTGTCGTTCGAACGTTAACGAGCTTTGTCGTATGCATGCATTCAGTCAGTCATTCATTCATTCATTCGTGCATTCATTCGTTTATTCATTGATTGCTCATCGGCATGTGCATCGGCGATCGGGGTCGCGTTCGCCTGCGGGATAACTGCTCTGTCGGTCCGTCACGACCGTGTGACAACAATAACAACGAATTATAGCCATGGCGACAACAGCAACAACAATGACAACAACCACTTAGTGACCTCAGTACACCAGTTGTCACAATGCGGACGATTGCCAAGGAAGGGGAACTTACGATCCCTTACTTTGACTACGGTCTTCAGTGGTCGACGCGATGTTCTTGAGTAGCTCGAGTAAGGCGGCTCCCGACAAACCAGTGAACGATCCTGCATGTAGACAGGAAGTTGCTATGCGCTGTCACTGGAGAGCGACGGGAAGAGAGGAAACATTGAGACGGTGAAACAGGCAAAGGAAAATTAGAGAGAAAGGCAGGGAGATAATTGAGCAAATAAAACGTAATCTTATTAATAACTGCGTAAATGTCGATTTCTCGAGATATTATGTCTCGTGTTGCAACAAAGATGGTAGTGACTAGCAACAGCTTTGATCTGTCTGTATAGGTCGATATAGTCGACAAGCACGAGAAATTATACAGCGCTTTCGCCGAACTAAACGAAACCGATACGAAACGAATGTAGTGCGGCGCCTTAACTCATAGGCTGGCCAAGCGTGAAATATTTCAGAAATTTATAGCTAGGGAGTAGAAAAGAGCAAACAGAAAAAGTCGAACAGCTTCTCCCGACATTAAGCGAATATCAACATTACCATTATGTTTACTATTCCTCCACAAGTAAGGAACAACGTCCCGTTTCGCTCGCGGGAGTTGTTGGAATAAATTACCCTAACAGGTAGGTTGAGCAAACATCTTCCTTCTTGCCTTCTTGTTATGTGTGTAGTGTTCCCGGAGCGTTATATCAAGTGACAATATAATTCATAATAAGTAATAATAGCATTTCCCTAACACTAATTATCTGCGTCCTATAGCTGACATTTCAAGTGCGCCTGTCTTTCAACTGACAACGATTTAAAAAAACATGCTGCTCGTCTCAAAGAAAGAAACCAATAAATGGTCTCAAAGAAACAAACAAATAAATAAAACCAACCGCGACTACGGCGCGCAGAAAGAGCAACTAGGTCGACGAGCAGCAACTCCGTGAAGCATTTTATATATTCTTCTAAATTATAATAAATCCAGCCTATATATACATAAATGTCATCATAAATACATAAAAAAATGTGTATAAACATGACAAAGGTCAGCAACGATATTGCACATTCGTAGGGCCACATTTGCAGCAACAATCGCGGGAGTTCATTATTGGCTCGGGCCTGAGCCGGAATGCTACCCATCAGAAACTAAGGGAGACCCGTGGGCTCACAGCCACTGTCTAAACTGCTGTATAAAGCATGAAGCGGTAGGACACGTTTGTTTTGGAATGCAACACGTTAACGGCTACTGGGCGATCACGAGTGTTTCATACAGCCGAGCCTTACTGAAAATAGTGGTCACGACACCATTGGGAACACAAACAAGGTCTTAGCGACTTGGGAAGACGAAATTCAAATTCTCCGCTGAAATAACTCTCTTTGCTAGCTCGGGTGAAACCGGGCCGACGGAATGGGGACTCCCGTAAGGCGCGAAAGTCAGGATAGACACATATTAAGGCTGCGCAGCGCCGAGAGAAGGGCATGCCGACTGGGCTAGTAGGTAACTCAAGGAAAACAAGTTGTTTTCACGTCTCCTTGTCATGTTTTATAGTGTTCCCTCGGCAGGATACTACGCCTTGCGGACGACACAATTGCAGTCGTTATGGATTCCTCTCTTAACGATAGTTTGCCGTCGAACGTGTGTTACGTCAGGTTACCTGTAGGAGAGAGCTTAATCCGATACATATGTAACATTGATGGTTAAATATTGAATATATTCATCGTATTTATTTCACTCATATTGAGTATGCATATAACATAAACAATTATACATATTATACAATTATACACTCAGCTCCTCGCGGCATGTTATACGAGAGAGGCAGTGCAGTGATCTCTTCGCAAGGGCCAGGCAGGCAGATGCATGAAACTTCGTACACGCCTGAGAGCACAGTCGACAGACGCACTCGGTGTACTCTTCGTGGAAGCTCGTATTCGAACAAACCAGGTGATGATAGCCATGAACTATGTATCTGGTATAGACGTGGCGATTGTCACACGCAAGACCAGACCAGAGGTGAAAGGCCCTGAAAACATCCAGGTCTCCGACCTCTCGTCGGACTTGTTCAACTTTATTTTCCCATTCCGAGATAAAGCTCTCGAATGGTACTGTACGCGGCGTCTTCAACCTCAATCGAATGATCTCAACAACTGGTGCACAGCCTGACATTAGGTACACAAAGCGGCTCCTTGCCCGCATTGACAGGCAAAGTACTCGCTTCATGTACATTGTAAAACACCTTTTAAGCAAACCAAACTTTGCCCGAGTGAGGTGTTCCCATACTCTGTCAAGACCATACATCAGCGCCGGAACAACCTTGAGGTAGAAAAGCGCCACTGCCGTCGGGACGGACAGTCGCCGGACATCGCCTATTTCTCCATAAAGAGAAATTAGGGCTGTGCGCGCTGTCTCGACGATGTGAGCAGTGAAGGTCGTCCCAGTATAATGAAGCCGAAGCCCCAGATACCGGAAAGAGTTAACGAGTTCCAAGGATTGGCCGCCGCAACGTATAACGTCTTTAGCAGCCAATCGACCTCCTCTTCTGAATTTCATAGCCTTGGTCTTCATGGCGTTTATTTCCAGCCCTCTTGAGACAAGGAACACGTCCGCCAGAGAAGTGATGCGCTTGATGGCACCCAGGTCGTGATGAGCGACCACTATGTCATCTGCGTACATCACAACTGTGGCCTTCTGGAACTCTTGTCGAATATAATCAACAAAATCGGCAAGCAGAAGAGCGAAGGAGACGCAGCTCAATGGGTCGCCTTGCGGGGTTCCCACATTTTGCCTTACCTGCAACAATTCCTGCTCACCTTGTACCAGTAAGGTGTCCTCATCAAAGAAACTGGAAATTACGCAAAGAGCCACCAACCCCTGCGTATCGGAATGACTTCACCAGGAGATCTCGAGGTGCTTTGTCGAAAGCCTTGACGCAGTCTATAAAGACTGCATACAAATGGCCTCCGGGCTTTGCCACAGCTCGCTCTATCTCTGACTGAAGCACATGGATTGCATCACGCGTTCCTCGACCTCTTCGAAAGCCGAATTGCTCCGGTGGAAGGGTCTGGTCGACAACGTACTCGATCCGTTTTATAACCAATTTGCAGAAGATCTTCTTCAGCGTCTTTTCAGACGCTATACCGCGGTATAAGTTTGGGTCTCGTCTGTCATCACCATGCTTACCCTTAAATAAAAGGGAAAGCCTGGCGATATGCCAGGCTCCTGGCATTTGTCCCCTCTTCATGATCTCGTTGAAGAAATCACAAAGATGGTTTGCCAAAAGTGGCTCAGACTGCACTCAGTGCTCATAGTACACTTGGTCAGGCCCCGCACTCTTTCGTCTCGGAAGAGAGTGCAGAACCTGACTTACTTCTTCTACCTCAAAGGGCAGATTCATAGTATCCTGCTCCAATGTGAGCGGGTGCTCAATCATTGAAGCCAGGCGTACCGTCTCGCGGTTATATAGAAGACCGGTCAGGTGACTCGTTACCTGTTCGTCGCTGAGCAGGTGGTTCGCCCCCCTACGAGGCCGTACGACGTAGGCTGAGGGCTTGCGCTCCGCTCTTTCGAGCAGTCGGATTTCCTCCCGCCTAGCGTATTCACGCTTGTGGTCAAGGCATAGCTGTATGTAAGCTTTTCTACTATTGAAGTAGTCAAGCCTGCGTCTGGCTAGCAGCTGTGGTGGTGCCTTTACCCTCGCTTGGCGCAAAAGCTCGAGCACCCCACGGTGGGCGAGATAGCAAGCCTGAGAAAACCACTGTCGTGATCTCCTCTGCCCCGGTCTCTTCCACCTGACTGCACTTCTCATGGTTCTAAAATAAAAAAATATTGAATATATAGTTAGCACAAACATATATATATATATATATATACATACATGTTAACCCCATATAATACATATATTCGGCGTGTAAATGATTGTTTTTTATTCATATAACTTCACTATGTTAGCACTTTGGAGTGGACCATTGTCTCCGCGCAAACGTGTGATTACGGGTTCTCTAACCCTGGGTTAGCCCAGTTCAACAATGTGCCCCGAACAGACGCTGAATTTCCTCGTTGAATGTCGAGCGACCGCATATAATTGTTTCCACAAAACGCACAAGGCACAGACAATGTATTCCAATTTGCCGTGTTGCCTTTGAAATGTTAATCAAACCGGGGCAACGAATACTTGACGCTTTAAAATAATTATCTTCTTTTTTTTTCTTTAATTATATTATGCGCTAGATAAAAAAATTGCTTATTTTTTTCAGCCCCTCTTTTCCAAAGGTTGGCCAACGTTCGGGTGGATAAATCTGTGGTTTCACAACATTTAAGCTCAATGGGTGGGTAGACTCGTCGCCTACAAATGTCAATTTTGTACGGAGCACTACTTGACACTAAACCTACAGCGAGTTTGTTTAAAATGTTTGGTCGTAATTACCTGTTAAAGTTTCTAGTAGTAGTAGCAGTAGAAGCGAACTAAGACAAAATAAAGTAGTTTACAAAGCGGTCGAACCGCATAAGTGTACGACTACGTGTATGCTTCACTGAGTGTTCTCGTTGGTAAATACGTTGCATGCGCGGGCTTTTCTCGTCACCTCGGTCGATCACCGTCCGTTTCGCGTACGGCTTCACAACGGCATTTCATGGATTCGTGTCAAATTGGCGTTCGGCAACTTCGCACCTTAAAATTTACGATGCATATATGACATTTGATCTCCTAGCGACATTTAGACAATTGAATGCTTATCAGTTTTCCATGTTTACCTACGTTTAGCGGCAATGCATGCAGATCTGTATTTGTTGATAATGTTTGACGATTGCGCCGCGCGCTATATCCATTTGTTTATCACCGATGCATGGACAGACAATATTTCACCCGTTATATGTATTAAACAGATCTTGCAGCATTCTGATTGCCGGTGTTGATACAAAGTCACCAGTAAAATTCTTTAAAACAAAGTGTTAAGGGCAAACCAGCAAAAAATAATGGCCTACAAGGGTAAACAAAATATGTGGCACAAAAATTGAGGTTGACTCACAACCTATTTGACAAGTTACTTTAAGCAGGAGACCCATGTTGATCGCTCAGTTGCCGGACCCGAATATAGGGTAAGACATTCACCCAATTTGTGTATCTCACCAAGCCACGTCTTTATGTGTGTATATATATATATCCTATTTTTTATTACTATTATTCCAAGATAATTTGATTCTTAAAAACAATTTTAGGACGTTCGGTAAGATAAATGTTCAATTTAATTATCTTTATTTTCCTCAAATTGAGTATAATATATTCTTCATGTGTTAGGTTTTTTCGTAATGCTTTATTTATTGTTTTAATGCTCCAGGCGAGAGAAGTAGTGCAACAATTTATGCTCCAGCACCGCACATTCCACTGCGTGGTACACGGCACAACTCTGCAAGCAGAGTCGGCAGGTGCACAATTCGTACTCGTCGTGAAGGTCGGCGTTTGAACATACCAGATTATGATAACTATGCATTATGTGCCTGTTGCATACGTGCCGACTGTCACATGCAGGGTCATACTAAAGGTGCAATGTATGCAGAGTTTTATTGTGTTTGGCGGTCCAGTAAGGCGAACAATGGATCTTAAGTCTAGACAAATAAGTTGGTTGAAATTGCACTCCCTACGGAGACAATTCAGCGAGGCGAACTGCGACCTCACCAGCTGGTTGTCTTAGCTGCGGAAGGTTGGGGGAGACTCATTATGTATTCTACTTACACAAATACTTACCACCGATGCAGTGCGTCAGAAAAGATGAATACTCGTCCACATTCGATTCCACGAAGCTTGGTGTTGAAATGGCGAGCTTTGAGTTTTTAGGATTAAAACTCAATGCAAGTACAGATTGTGATGTCAACGATGTATGATAATGGCGAGGTGCTGCAAATATTTTCAGGCGGCTATATATATATATATATATACTTTGCGTCTCTAACTGTATCTGTTTCTCTGCGCAGCTATGTATAAATAGATCGCAACGGCGATGTGGTGGCGTGGTCTAGGACGACATGGCTCAAAATGTATTTTCAAATAAAATAAATGTTGACTCATGTTGCTGAGAGTCAGCTACCATGCTATTTATTACAAGGACTGTTGGGGAAACCTTACATATCTCAACATGTTCGCTTATACTGCCGCTCTACCTGTACATACTAATAATAAACCCTTATATATATATATATATATATATATATATATATATATATATATATATATATATATATATATATATATAGCTTTAACATTTTAGACGCTCGTAATGGGCTAAGATGCCTGTGGCACGGTAACGTCTAAATGCACCCACCAACATGGCGTTTCCGTTGGATACTGGAATTATTATATATAGGCTTTCTCACGCAGAGGTATGTAACAGCAGCAGGGCAATCACAACTACGTCCAACAAAAACAACCAGCAAGGACAGGACTCGAGCTTGCGATTCGAATCGGGTTGTTAAGCATGTTTGCCATAGTTGCCAACACCCCATTTCAAACGGTGTGTAAGCCACCGTCTATACCTCCGCCGCTACAAAACTGCATACATGCTACATGCATATAGATACCTACAAAAGTCCTGACAGAGAAATAGGCTGAATTTATGGCTCGACCGGCCGGCTGTGTTGGTTACTCGATACACAACTTCAATGCACGCGGAAGTTTGCATCAAACCGCTGACTCGTTGTAACGCTTCGTCTTTGTTCAGCCCACGCAAAGTAGGCTGCCGCAGTTCGTCAATGGCAACGAGAGGGCTGAAGAGGCAGTAACGGTGCTTGTAGTAAGTCTAGTCGTAACTTACACGGCGCTCGTTGTACTGGCGGTAGGTAGAGTATCAGAATAACAACCAACAAAAACCAACAATAACAACAACGAGAACGACAATTGTAATTTCAAATTTCAATCAATGCTAATAATAATAATAATCAATGTTGGTAATCAATGCTGCTTTTGTACGTCGAGTATCGTGACAAACGTCGATATCGCGCGTGCGGTGTCGCCGTACAATTATAGGTCGTCCCAAGGGTCGAGCCTCGTGGCGTGGTGGATATACTCGCGTGCGCCTTTGCGACCGGAGGAGACACATGGGTGCACATAGGCTTTGATCTCCACCTCTGCATATTTGTATAAATATGGCCCGTCATACGAACCAATACGAAAGCGAGTCCGTGGACGCTCACTGTGGGTGAGAGATGAGTTAGGTCATCTCAGGAGCGCTACGAGCTGCTCGGCGTCTAGTCTGATTCGGTTTGGTCGCATCTGGTTTAGTTACCACTGACGTACTAACGTACTACTGCTGGCTACTTTTTTGGGTTTAATAAAAATAATAATGATAACAACAACAAGAATAATGGTGGTGGCTCCGTTCCGTTGTCGTCGTCGTCGTCATCATGATGGCGCTCGCTGGTGATGGACGTGTTCATTGTTCGGTCATCCATTGCTGCTCGTATGGCACGACGCATCACCACCACCATCATTATGAACGACAACTACTACAACAACATCAACAACATCAACAACAACAACAATAACAGCAACATCATCACCATCGACAACATCATCATCATCATCATCATAATCGACAACAACTACTACAACAACAACAACATCAACAATAACAACACCAATATCTGATCATTCACTCATTCATTTGTTCGTTCATGCATGCTAGAAGAAAAAAACATGCTAGAGAGTGGAGACTCTTTTTATTATTTTCTCTGTTTCTTCGTTTTTGTCTTCGATGTCATCCTCTGCGAACGACCTAACAGTAGATGCGTACATAGATAGCACTGGGGAAGAAGTCGGGGGGGGGGGAACAAGAAACGGTCACGAACACCCACGAACAAGCATAAATACGTTCGTACATCAACACGAACATGGTCTGCAAAGGCGCATATGTACGTACGCATGTGTATATTTATATATATATATATATATATATATATATATTGGTGGCGGCATGCACTCACAAACGACAAAAAGCCCCGGAAGCGAGAGAAAGAAGGAGGACTAAGGAAAGGTTTTCCTTGCATCTACTGTAATATCTTACTTTGGCACCCTCTGGCTGCTGTCGATGGGCCATGACGACGCCTGTGTGGTCAAGACGTTTTTTCGCTCCACGCACGCTCGAGAACTCCTAACTCACTGCCTTTCGTTGTCGTTCACGTTTTCTCGATCTCTCTGTCTCAGTGTTCCCTTTCAGTTGCCTATTTTATGCGCAGGTCTTTGTAGTCTTCTACCGTCTATATATGTATTGTATGTATGTATATGTATATATATATATATATATATATATATATATAAATCTAGAGAAGCGACAACACGGAACGCGTGGGTGGTTAGCGTGCACGATCATTGCTTCGGTGTGCCACAGATGGCGCCGCAGTAGGCCGTCTGTTTGTCCGTCGACGAATCGGGGTTTCGATCGTAGTATCTAGTCTAAGTTACGCGCGAGTTCGCGTTCGAGTTTTTTTTCTCGTACGTGTATTGTACGCGCGAATCTGCTCCGAAGTAACTTACAGCGTCGTCTTTCTGCTCGCTGACACCAACAACGCGACGCTAACACGTGTGCGGTGTGTTGCTTTCGTCGTCTTAGAGCAGCGGCACGTTGTACTACCACTACTACTTGGCGCGTTGTTATTGTTGTTGTTGTTGTTATTGTTGTTGCTTTCGATTCGTTTATTTTTGTTCGGTTTGCTGTCGTGACCATTTTTGCTGCCACTGTTGACGCAGCCAGCGTCATAAGTGTTGCTCTTGTTGTTGAAGACTCTGCTCTGTAGCTGCCTACAATTGATGTTGTCATTATCGCAACAGTATAAAGCCATTATTATTATTATCATTTATATATATATATATATATATATATATATATATATATATATATATATATATATATATATATGAACAAACAAAATAAAATTTAAACGTACATTATTATCATTTATTTATCGATACAAAAGTTTGTATTTGTGTTATCAGCATACACTTGCGAGGTTCGAACGTGTCGCCTCGAATCAAGCAAGTGCTATTTAGCTGCTCATCCCATGGCGCCGATTATGAAGCAGCATTGCCAATATTAAAATTAATATTCTACAAGCGGCGTTTTCTCAGCACAGTTCGAGCGACAATTATTATTATTCTGCATCCATACATCAAGCGAGTGACATCCAGAGTCCCTATAATCTACTTCGATGAAACCCTTTTTGACAACGATCTTTCGGTGTTGCTCAGAGACATCAAAGGTCGTTCGAGCAAAGAAGCAGGCTGCAGCTCAAGTTTTCTAAATGTGAGCTATCCCTTCAGGATTTCAAAGACGAAGAGCGACAACAGGTGTTCGCTGAGTTTCACAGTGAGCTGCCAGGCATCCTTGTAAAGAACCGGTATATCTTGGGCTTGCTGAGTACGTTGAGATTCCCCGAGATGATCGGCCCGGTACTGCCCGGGAAGGGAGACCAAGTCTCCCGTCATCTTGGAAGACACCAAAGCAATGGGTGTGCAAAGGGTTTTTATACATGCTACGGATCTCACCTGCTTTCCTTTTTCCGGCATAAACTATAGACGCCAAGGTGAGGAGTGTCTTGGAAAACATCCTCTACCTCACGTTCGAGGGCATGCAGTGGACACAGGCAAGTCTACTGGTCCGGCTGGGTTGAGTGGGCGTTTGCTCTGTCACGGACCTTGCCTTGCCCGGCTTCCTTGCCTTGTCATTTAGCTGCGCCTTCGCAATGACCGCTACTGCCGGCGGACCCGCCAGCCACCAACCCATTCGGTTCTGGGACGCGCATCAGTCTGGTCGTCCCTCTGAAGAACAGGTCACCAGACAGAAGGGGTGGGACCAAATTGGCACTCAGGCTACCCACTTAACCCCTTTGTCGGTCTGCGAGTTAGATGTGGACGACAGTAGACTGAAAGCGGTCTCAGCCGACGCTACCGGAGAGTGGCTCGACGTGTCCTGTTTGAACTCGTTGGCATTGGGCTCACACCGACAAATTCCGGGCCGCCAGTGGCCTCTGACTTGGCATTGCTATGTTTCAGAGAGAGGAATGTCCTTGTTCTAGAATGGTGGATGAGCGCGGCTTGCACGCAGGGCCGCGACTACGCCATCAATGACACCCTCGGGCGCGTTTTCAGACAAGCCAGCTATCGCCATACATTGGTGCCTGGTGGCCCCAAAAGGACGACGGACGTCAGTGCAGAACGCACATGCGTCGCTAGCAGCCTGCGTGACTAGTGTGGGGCTCACAAACCCACTGAACCCGTAGTCCTTTCCATTGTTGGCGAGACTGTATACTGGCCGTGATCCCTAAGAGCAAATCATCGTCAGCCTGACGTGAAATTTCTAAAAATTATTGCATCTATAAACTATTATTGTTGTTTCTAGCTCAGCGCCTGAAATTATTTTCCAACTGAAGGGCTTTGTACCAAAAGGACAGCACGGGAGCGCTTCATGTCAACACGCATTAACACACTGGAGCTTGGACAATAATTATTGACAATATCGAGAAAATCGTGAGTCTCCACTCTCAATGTTTGCAGTATTTGTGGATTTTCTCATTGATACCCTTTGCACCTCGCAACGCTAACCTCTGAAAGCTGGCATCATCTGGTCGGCCAGGATTTTTCAAGCAATTGGCGCTATTCTCTGGGAGAACTCTGCGATACTAGACGACGGTATTGCCAAACATCTTAAATTTGGACAGACACAGGGCGATAACCTCAGTCCAGTTATGTTTTCTGTTATTGTCAGTTAGACATTTCGGCAGTTGTGAAACAAAAGCGTTTATCAGTGTGAGTCATCCAATGTACTGGTGATATTGTGCTCTACTCTGCTATCGCGCTTGCAAACTTTGCGACAGATACTTTGCTAGAGATCAATATCCTAAAACAAAAGCAATGACGTTTCGTCGTGGACGACGCCGTGCAACGGCTGATAAAATAAACATAATTATAACGGTTAACAAATTCTACGAGTTGCCCCCAGGCAACCCGTAGAATTTGTTAACCGTTTTTTTTTTAATTTAAGCTTGGAATTTACGCCACGCGGCACCTCGTTCTCCAAATATATAGACAAAAAATTCCTTAAGACGCTCATTACCATCTGCTCAAATAAATGGTCCGCAACTCCCCTCACTGCAAGTGGATTTAAAATTATTTGACCTGAGAGCTGCCTGTAGAGCAAGCTATGCGTTGTTGAGTTTATTTGGCTATGCGAGTTGAGCTCATTTAGAAACACTCAGAGCCTCAAACGTCGACAAACTCGGCCGCCTGAAAGAAGCATATTGCTTTTATCTGCGGTTAGCCCGCGAGCACAAAGAGCATTTACTGAAGTGGGAAGTGGAAGGATGCCCAGCACAAAAATGGCTTCCACAACTTAGACGATTAGTGCTCCCGTCAGCACTATGGAACAACCTGCTCAGTTTATCATATATTGTATTGCCGGAGCCAATGAGCATTCCGTCATAATTATATTTAACTTATAAATATATATATATATATATCTTCTTCCCTCACTTTTGTTTCGACAAACTCCTTACTTAGGTTGTTCGGATTTGTATACAGGGTTGGCTGTGCATATATTGTACAGCTAACGGATTGTTCGCTTGTGTTGTCGAAGCTCGTCGTTGTTGTCATCCTCAGCAGTGCACGTCTGACAGACATCGAAACGGGAAGGAACCCAACTAGTCTAGCTAGCTCGCTCGACCTATTACTATCTCGAATCGGTTAGGCCGCAGGTTGTGGTGTGCTGTGGTTTGGCTTGGCTTGGACGACGGTCGCAGCGGCAAAGGCAGCGGCGAAGGAAACGGGAGACAACCCCAATGGTGTTACCCCCCCCCCCGCCCCCCGCACGTCACCGCAACGGCCGGGTGAATGAGTGGCATTCATCTTCTTCCGCTCGTTTCTTCGGGGTGGTCCCCCGCCTCCTACCTCGTCTACCTCAGTGGCCCTTTAGCTGTTTAGCTGTCTGCTAAAGGGCCAGTGAGCCAGTTAGCGGCCCGCCGGTCGGTGGGTCGGTTGGCCGGTCTATCAGACGGTCGTTGTGCCAAATCAAAGTCAAAGTGGGGGGAAATGGGAAACAAACCGACCACGTAGACTACTGTAGGCGGCCAGCCGTATTCTGACTGTTGACGTCGCAGAAGCAGCAGCGGCGGCGGCGGCAGCCATCCATCTATCCATCGATCCGCCCGCTACTGGTGATCATGATTGTTACTGTTGTTACTTTTCTACGCTTTGTTGCGTTGCTCTGACAAAGTCGCTACCGCCATCGCCTCTGACGATCACGACGACGGCGACGAGGACGTCGATGGCGACGCTTCTGCGGTGACAACTCGAGGTGATGCTACTGAGAGTTCAGAGCTGTCGCTGTGGGGCGGTCCAATCGGAAAACGGCGCAACTTTGACACTGGCCGGCCATTCGTCGATCTACTACGCCACCTACCTACCTACCTACCTGTCGAATCTATTCGGTCGTCAGATCAGTCCACTGGTCTGTCGAGCTGATTCGGTTTTGTTGTTGCTGCTGTTGTTGTTATTGTTGTTGTTGTTACTGATGTTGTTGTTGTTGCTGATGTTGTTGTTGCTGATATTGCTGGCGTTGTTGTTGCTGCTGTGGTTATTGTTTGTTGTTGCTTGTTGCTGCTGCTGCTGTCGTTGTTGTTGCTCATTGTTGTTGTTGTTGTTGTTGTTCTCGGTGTTGTTGTTGATGATGTTATTGTTGTTACTGCGGTTGTTTTTGCGGATAGTGTTGTTGTTGTTACGGCTGTTCTTGTAGTTATTATTACTGTTGCTGTTGTGTTCATTTTTTGCGTATCGGGTGAGTGCGTCGATAAATGGTTGACTCAGTGACTGGTCAGTCGGTGCGCGCGCGCGAGAGAGAGAGCACTTCTCACTCTCGTATGTCGCTCTGTATGTTTCTCGCCTGTGTCTCTTTCTCCGCGTGTGGCAGAGTTTATTTACGTTGACCATGCCCCAAAGACGAGCATGACAACGACACACCGCCAATAACGGGCCAACGGACCATCAGCAAGAGCAACAACAGCAGCAGCAGCGGCGGCGGCGACGGAGGCGTCAAGTACCACCGTCGACGAGATACCCCCGACGAAGCGAGTGCAGGTAGGTAGAGAGAGAGATAGAGGGGGGGAGAGTATTGTCGGTCGCCGGTCTTCTGCCGGGACCGTTGTTGACACGTTACTGTGCACTGTGTGCGTGTAGTGTGTCGGTGAATTGCACACGTCTGATCGAGCAGCAGCAGCAACAGCAGTAGCAATAACAACAACAACAACAACAACAACAACAACAGCAACAACAACAACAACAACAGCAACAACAACAACAACGAGGAGGAGCCACCACCAACCAGGTAGGAGGGAGGGCAGGAGGTGGCAGGAGGCACAAGTTGCGAGACGACAAGTTGATCAAGCGATAAATTGTACCACTTGTCTGTCGATGCTGTAATGGCCCCACTCACTGCGACGAAGACGGCGACAACGTGGTCGTCACTGCTCCTTCTTCAGTGACACTCGACCACCACCACTCTACACCGTCATCATCATCATCATCAACAACAACAACAACGGCAACAACAAAAACAACAACAACTACTACAGCAACGACAACAACAACCACAACGACGACAACAACACAACAACAACAACAACAAAACAACAACAACAACTACTACTACAGCAACGACAACAGCAACCACAACGACGACGACAACAACAACAACAACCAGAACCACAACCACGACGAGAACAACAACAACCAACCTCGTTATAACCGGGGGGGAGTTGTCGTCCTAAACACGTTGTTTTTTCGTTGTTGCTGTTGTTATCGTCGTCGTGAACTTCTGTTTCATTTTATGTTGTTGTCGTCGTCGTTAATTTCTGTTTCTTTATTGTCGTTGTTGTTGTTGTTGTTGTCGGCGTTGCTGTTACCGTTGTTGTTGCTGCAGCTGCTGCTTCTGTGTCGGTGTGGTCGTCTTTAACGCGTGGAGGTCAATGTGTCAATGTGAAGTATTATTTCATATTCAGCACCAGAAAAGTACAAGAAAAGTACGACGACAACAACAACAACAGCAGCCACAACGATAACGACAACAACGAAAACAACAACGATGACGTCTATGATGATGATTATGACGATGATGATGATTATGATGAATACGACGACGGCAATTCGGACGATGCGCTACGACGACGACGACGATGATGATGACGCTTAAAGGTGGCCATTTCATTTGTGGCAGTTCGTCAAGCTTCTTGTGAAGCACAATCTACTACAACAGCAACAACAACAACAACACTAGCGGAAACAACAACGCCGACATCGTTGGCGGTGGTGGCAGTTACCTGATGATGATGATGATGGTAATGCTGATGATGATGATAATGCTCACAACTCCGACGATAACAACAACAGCAGCAGCAGCAATGACAATGATGGGGTTGGAAACAACAACACCGACAGCAACAACAACAACAACAGCACCGAAAACAACAACACCGACAGCACCGAAAACAACAACACCGACAGCAACAACAACAACACCGACCACAACAACAACAACACCGACCACAACAACAACAACACCGACCACAACAACAACAACAACAACACCGACAACAACAACAACATTCGGCCGAACTGAGTCGAAGAACGGCACACCGAACAACCGCAGCAGTTAGTCAGGCAGTCAAGCAGTTAGGCAGGCAGGTAGGCAGGTATAGAGGCAGGTCGCCGCTACCATTGCTGCTGCTGCTGCCTCTGCCGCTGCCACCACCATCGCCGCCGCCGCCGCCGCCGCCGACGAGTCAAACGGGCAAAAAAGAGGGCGAAAAGGCGGGCGAGCGGATGCGTAGACAGACATGCAGTCATACAGAAGACGGACAAACAGACGGACGGACGGACGGACAGATATACAGACCGACACAATGTGTCTCTGAAGTGGTTGGTGGCCATCGTTGCCGCTGCCGCTGCCGTTGCCGCTGCCAATCAATGGACAACAGTCTCAACCTCTCGGTGGCGACCACAGACAGATAGACAGACAGACAACTAGCTACGACCAACCATGATGGACCACCCACCCACTTACCCGCCTACCTACCCAATCGCTGGCTGACTGGCTGGTTGGCTCAGTCAGCAGCCTGCCACACTGTGACACAGTGTGGCAGGCTGCCGATACGATAACGAGGCGACATCGTCGCTAAACATCTCTTCGTCCGTTAGTCCGTCTCTTCGTCCGACCGCCCGCCATCGCCCGTTCGTCCGTGTGGCCAACATGTGTCCCCGCGCTTCTGCTATAGCCGCGTAGCTGTAGCGGCAGTGGGGGTAGCCGCGGCGGTGGGGGTAGCCGCGGCCGTGGCGGCGACGCAGAGTGTCGGGGGCGGGGTGGCGGGGGGGGCGGAGGGTCATTATTACTCGGTGTTTCAAAAATTGTGGTAGCAAAAAGGGGTGAGGGTGAGAGAACGGGATGGAATCACGGAATGCGGGAGAAGAGCGGCGCAGATAACGCAGATAGGTGGATAGCGAAAAGAGCAAGGAAAAAACAATGAACAATGAACGGACAACCTGAGAGAGAGAGGGAGGAAGATAGAGAGGGAATACAAGAGAAATCAAAAGGAAAATACAGATGAAATAAATGCAAGTTTAACGCGGGAAAGCAGGAAAAGCAAATATATATATATATATATATAGATTATATATATATATATATATATATATATATATACATATATATATATATATATATATATATATATATATATATATATATATATTCACATATATATAAATATATATATATATATATATATATAGAGAGAGAGAGAGAGAGAGAGAGAGGACATTTCAAAAAGAACCTATAGAGAGTTTAAAAATTGAAATTGTAGATGCAATAAAGAATACCACCATAGCGAAAAAGTCCAAGCGCAAACTTGTATATATACATATGCATGGTTAAATAAGGCAGAGCGCATATCAGCACGGGGAAAACAGTTGACTGAAGGAGATGAACGACGATGACGATGATGATGGTGGTGGTGGACGAATGTCAGATCACGACGAAATGACGCGGCGGTTCCGTCGTGTCATTTACTCGGTTGCCGGTCTTCAGCCACCCCACATGATGAGGTCCGGCACCAATCATACAGCCGCTGCTGCTTCTGCATTGCGGCTGAATTCATCATTTCGTATGATTAAATGGAGCCGACATATCTGCAGTCCAAACCTCTTTCCCTCCATAACTTGTGCTTCATTCTCGTTCTATGCGTGTCACTTGCTTTCATTGCTGTATCGATCTCTCGTTTCCTTTCACCCCCCTCCCCCTTCTCTGTATCTCTATCTATCTCTCTCTCTCTCTTTCTCACACTCAATGATGCCGGCTGTAATAATAGCCGACGTGCGTTAGTTAGCAACACGCGACAAGATTGACGTCATTCCCCGCTATTCTTCTCCCTCCACAACGTTTCAAATCATTGTACAACAACAAAAAACAACGACGACAACAACAACACTACGTGAACGAAACGGCAACAACAAAGCGTTTTTCCTCGGCCGATGATCGCTGGCTGCTACATAAATAGAAAAAAAATCAACGGCGCTCAGTGAATACGTAGCTAACAAAGCTAGATATAAACATCGTTTGGATCTCTGTAGATCGTTAAACAGTGTTGAATCTATTTAGATGTATATATATATATATATATATATATATATGAGAAAAAACAGTTTACACCGCAGCGCTGTGTGAAATAGATCTAGTTGCAGCGTAAGCGACATGGCTCTCAAGCTTAGCTTGACAGGTTCCTACCAGATGCCGTCGGTTGAACATGAAAGGTCATCGACAGCACAATCAGGTTATTATATCTAAAGCGGGTCATCATATCATTCAGACGCGCCAGGATTCGGTCAGTTATGACTAAACGGTGGGCCTCTGCGTAAGAGATACCTTGACCTCATCCAGTTGGGCACATAAAAAAGAAGGGTCTATAGAAACACCTGCACTCTCTGTGATACCAACTACAATTTGACACACACAAATGTACATATATATATACTTATTAAAAACTTATTCAGCTGTATGCAAGAGGGTCAGTTCAAGAAAAGCATTATGAAAAGTTTCGTGACAGAACGAGAAACATCATTTCCTGATACGAGTGGCGCCAAAGGGGGTCCGTTGAAGCCCTCCACTTCTAGTGGTGTCGAGCCCGGTGGCGTGGTGGCTAAAGTCTGCGCCTCGCAACCGGAGGAGACATGTAGGTGCGCGGGTTCGAGCCCCACCGTTGCACATTTGTATTTATGGGGGTCCGTCTATGAAGCAATGTGAAAAACAGTTCCGTGGACGTTAAATCTTGGCTGGGGGTCAGCCCGAAAACTTTACTTCTAGTGGTAACTTGCCTGAGCCAGTAGACATTTGCCAGACGAGCCATATATCAATTAATAACAATGCTTATTAAGTCTTGACGCAGTGCAAATCGTATTTTCTTGTTGGTATCGAATGCGATTAGAGAGAGAAAAAAAGTTTTTTTTGAAATTGCCTACTTATCTAAACCCAACATACAACTATAAACTATTTTTTTATTTCGAAAAATTGTGTCTTCATTTTTGTTACAGGCATTTGCAGGACATTTCACGCGTGTTAATGATGATTTCAATAGACTGTATTAGCGAGCAAGTCTCTAACATGTATGTGTTACAATCTTAGGAGAAGTGAAAACAATAATATGTGTAAAAAAATGTATACGCAATTTTTCCGATCGCTTCTCTATGTATTATTAATAGACAAACTGCGTATTGTTACAAAAAAAAACGATATATATACACATACATACGTATATATGTTTGCAAGTTACGTCGTTTGGCTTTCGACAGACAAGAAATGCTTTCGAGATTGTTTCGCAAGATCGATGTGTGAATGCTTCGTTACGATGATAGGCGTCATGGCTTCAATTCAAAAGCTTCATGCATGTGCTTTTCGCTCCGGTGTGATTGAGTTGACGTGGTGACTTAACTGCGTCGAACAATGATGCCGCCACAGTTGAGTTCGTTTTTAAATAAGTGATTTTTGCTTGGTTTGCTCGTCCGATCTATCCGTATGAACGACAATCTCTGTCGCTCTGGTGTAACGATTACGTTGGCGTAAAGACCGTCACCTCCCGACCCTCCCCCTACGTCAGCCTCGCGTCTGCTTGGCGTCTGTTGTTGTTGTTGTTGTCGATGTTATTGTTGTTGTTGTTGTTGTTGTTGTTGTTTGTGGAGCGTTGAACTATCCCCAACCTTGATGAGAAAAAGAACGCGGCATGACCTTTTCTTCCTCTTCCTCATCATCATCATAATCGGCTCACTGGTTTCAAGCAGAATTAATTCGTGCATGGCGTGGGCGCTCTATTTGTACACAACACATACAGAACAAAAACGCGCCCAGAGCTGCGTTCTCCCGAACGTTTTCAGACCGGTCAGTCTCAAACCGGCGTTGTTCTTTTACAGCTAAGAGACGTGAAGTATTACTAATCGAAACGACGTTTACGTTTGCTACACGCGCATGTACACACGTATGTATAGACACAACACGTAGCTTGGTAGAAGACAGACTGATAATGGCATATATATATATATATATATATATATATATATATGTATGCAATCATCAATCACTCAAGTTTAATAACGTATTTATATTTTTTTTAAAATATTATATAATATATATATATAGTTACGAAGCAAATTAGATATTGATCACTCAGAGTTCGTCGATAGCAGATCATGTCGAGCCCGGTGGCATGGTGGCATGCGTCTACGCCTCGCGACCGGCGGAGACACATAGGTGCGCGGTTCGAGCCCCACCGTTGCACATTTGTATTTATGGGGGTCCGTCTATCAAGTAATGCGAAAAGCAGTTCCATAGGACGTTAAATCTTGGCTGAGAGTCAGACCCTGTCATCCCCATCCGAAAAAAAATAAGGATTGTTTTTTCGCTAGCAGATTACAATAATATATATTTTTAAGCAACCATTTATTTTTACCGATATGTACATGTATCTCAACTACTAATATATTAATTAAATTACGTCTAAAATGTTGTTTATATTATTATTATTATTATTGCTTGAGTGTCGGGGACCACTTAACATCATGTTCAATAATAATAAGATGAAAGCGCAAGAGGAGAGCACGGAAAAATCAGTCACTCACTGTTCGCTCAGTTCGGTTCGGTGAGCCCATGGAGACAAGATCATCACGTCAACATAAACAAAGCGACAACGGACAGGCAAGACAATACCGTCGCCATATCGCGACAAGTTCAGCTCGGAGGAGCCGCATCACGCGCCGGGCGCAACACAGGCGTTCAGCTTTCAGCTCACTGCAGACGCCCCCGCCGCTGCCCGATTTATTTTCGTTGCGGGGTCGCGCCGCTTGAGCCGATGAATCAACGAAAAGCTGACAAACTCCTTCCTCCTTCTTCGGCCGCTGCGAACAACAATCCCGACCCAATAGCGACGACTTGATAATGGTGACGAGAACAACAACAACCACAACAACAACAACAACAACAGAACAATAATAACAACAACAATAATAACAACAACAACAATAATAACAACAGCAACAACAACAACAACGAAATTAATAACAACAACAACAACTACAACCACAATAACAACAACAGCAGCAACAGTAACAACAGCAAGAACAACAACAATATTAATAACAACAACCACAACAACAGCAACAGCAACAACAACAGCAACAGCAACAACAGCAACAACAGCAACAGCAACAACAGCAACAACAACAACTACAAAAACAACCACAACAACAACAACAACAATGCACTCGGCACCCGATGGCCACCACGACGACAATAGAGCAAACGAATGTCGTTTACTCACGAAAATGAGGGCCTTGTGAATGCTGTTACAAAGTCTGATAAAGAGATGGAAGAATTTGAGACGTACACGAGCAAAAAGAGCAACAAGAGGAAAACGCGAGAGCGGTTTAACGCTTGCTGAACAACCAAAAGTTCTACTCATAACGATCTATTAAAAAGGTGGATCAAAAAGTGCGTACCATCGCTTGTCTACAAAAAGCTCATGCCGACTACAACGCCGGAGAGAGAGAGACGTTCTTCAGAAGCAACAAACGTACGTATCATGCGGATTGGTTTGAGGATACAGAGGCGCAGAGGACAACTACGTTTTGGACGGCCAAAACAGCATTGCATAAAACGTGTGAGAGACGTCTACAGGCACGTGAAGACCGCCGATCGGAATAGCTTTAATTGAAGTAGAGATGGGCACTAGCTATGGCGCAGTACTTCAAGTATTGCATCAGCATGTATGCTATGAAAAACAATTAAGCAAAGCGGCTACAGTACGGTGCACAACAATGGGACAAAAACTAGATGCCAACAGGGAGTGGATCGCATCCGGCGAAATGCCGGCCCACCAGGATGAAGAGGCACATCTCGAACGGAAAAGTTTTAGCGACCGTATTCTGAGATACAAAAGGTATTTTATTAATTGACTAAACGAGAAAGAGTGGAAGAGCGATAACTGGGGAGTATTACGCAACACTCTTGGACCAGCTGTATATATATATATATATATATATATATATATATATATATAAAATATATATGTACGGGACAGTACCAGGACAGTTTGGAGATCGATAATAAGAATTTTAGAGCTCATTAAAGCAAATATTTTTTTCCTTGAGAAGTCTTGTTTCGGAGTGAGAGTAATGTGACTACAGTGTGACACTGGTGTTGTTTCCCGATATAGGAGCATAAAGTGTGCCATTGCAAGACAACCAGACCTCCTATACAGAAACTAAGAACACCATCGTGTTCGTGAGTAACTATGATTTTTTGCCGGGCATGTCAAAACTGAGTGCCCGCATACATGACCTAGAGTGATTCATTTGATGGAGTAGGTCATGATGCACTTAATCTCGATTACTCCGCAATCACGGCTCTCATTGCCATATATTTGGTACCAGGTTGATCGTCGTGAAATACGCATTTGCCCGAATGTGCTAGTTTTGAGCGATGTGAGTGATCGTAGGGTTATAATTCTGAGAAAATTAGCAGTGAAAGCTAATAAAAGATTTTAACTTTTTGCGAATTTTCTCTTAAACGACCATTTTGTCTTGCAATTGCACATTTTATGCTTCTATGTCGGGCAACACCACCAGTGTCACGGATTTTAATAATATTACTCTCACTCCGAAACGAGACTTTTAGGATACCATGTTCCATTAAAAAGTTTTTAATTTAACGAGCTATACAATTCCCTATATCGCTTTTCAAATCTTTCTGGGAAAGAGTCATTTATGCATGCACTCAATCTCGACATGCCCGCCAAAGAATCTTAGTTACTCCGCAACCACGGAATTGTGAAAAACATTTGCTTTAACAAGCTCAACAATTCTTATAATCAATCTTCACACTGTCCTGCAACATCCTGTATATATATATATATATATATATATATATGAGTATGTTCAGTCCAAGGTATTGCTTTTGCAACTTGCTTAACGCATATGCCACCACTATCATATCAGTATAAGCAACAACTGCAGCAACGTTGATGAGGCATACGCGAAGGCAACGCGTGGTGTTAATGTAAAAAGACTCTGAGGTGACGTAACGCGACCTCGACACGAGGCGTAGAGGCTGAGAGGATTCAGCCGCGGGTCTAAAAATG
>QVRM01000615.1:0-10000 GCA_003439945.1 Dermanyssus gallinae | reverse complement strand
TATTTATTTAATCTTCTAAAAGTTTCTAAATGCTGAAATGCACTCGTACCATCTTCCCACCTGTGCAAGAATGTGTAAACGCGTCTTCTGGAATCGGGTTGAGTTGCTCCAGTATATTTTTGTTAATCTCCACTATAGTTTCGAAACGTTGTCCCTTCATTTTTTTTACCGCGGGAACAGAAAACAGTCGCACGGAGCCAAACTCGGTGACTGGTGAGTGAGGTTGCACAAATATTGAAATCAAACTTTCATCAAATAATTGGAAATCAGTGATGATGTGCCGATGCATTTCCGTGATTGACAATCCAAGAGGTCTTTCCTCAGAGTTCAGGCCTCTTGCGTCGAACGTTCTCGCGCAATCTTCTTGAAATGTCCCGGTAGTATTCCTCCTTATGGACCGCAGAACCAGACGGCGAAACAGTCAACTTAACCTTGGTGTTGAATCTGCTCTGTCTGAATTCCTTCGATCGACCTTCTCCTTGGAAGCACCACTGGGATAATTGGGCTTTGGTCTCGATGTCGTAACCATATGCCCGTAACTTATCTCCTGTAATCATTCTCTGAAACAATTCAGGGCCCTCGGCAACCATGGACGTCCAACTCGGACATTTCCCAACGGGCGTTAATTTGATGGACATTCAACATTTTTGAACGAAATTGGCCGCAAGTCTTCTGACGCATAAAATATCAGTCAAGACGTTGCAAGAAGAAGATGTCGCAACTGATCCATAATATATCGCCAATTCCTCAGCTATCTCCCTGATTGCAACTTGGCGATTGTTGGGTGAGATATTACGAACACTCTGACGTTTTCTTATGTTATTGGTGTCGAAAGTCCTCCACGTATACGCAATGTTTCAAGACGTTGCTTGAGCACCATAAGCAGTGCGCAACATTTCCACATAGGGCATATGGTCTGCTTTTTAACACAGAATTTGATGCAGATTCCTTGCTCTTCCATTTTCGGATTTTAAAAAATCGCCGAATTTCGTTTTCTTCGCTTCTTTGAACCATACTCGAATAATAAGCACCGCCACCGATTGGCGCGAATGAATGGCGCTTAAAAGTAAAGCAAACCGGAGCACCTCGGTGGTCTAGACCTGGCAAACTTCAAAGTACTAGAACCTACCGTTCCGCTGTCGTATATTTATATATATATATATGGTTCAGGGACCAGTGCTATAAAAGGGGTCTACGATTCCTAAGCCGCGGGTTCGATCTCGATATGACGCATGATTATACGTCGAGAACACGCCCTTTGTGTAACAGCTATACGGAAATGAATATTAAAATTATATACATATAAGAACATGGATGTTGGTTTGGCAATAAGTATTCATTTCAAGATGACATTATATTATAAACATAATATTGTCATCATATACAATTTGAAACTTCATCGACCGTTACACTGGGCAGAAGCATGCCAACGCCGCCGATGCGTCTGACAGTTTTCTATATAGCGCTGATATATAGCGCACTATGGGAAGCAGTTGATAAATTCGGGAGGCCGTGAGGTCAAGACCTGGACCGGCCACTCTTAAATTGGTTTTCATGGTTTCCAGTTTAGACAGCTGAATGCTGAAGTGGACGATATTCGGCTATGATCGGAAACAGGAAACATCGACGTCTCAATAGAAGAGATGGTGCATTATAATCCACCCCCACTATTATTATTATTAAAAGTTCACCGCAAGAAAAATATGTAACTATTTTTTTAAGTATCCTTCATATACCTCAAAATATAAAACTTATATTTATTTATAAAAGTAAACGTAGTCATATATACATATATATTTATATATATATAGGGTGTCCAGATAATCTCGTTTAAAACGCTGGGATATAGTCAAGCTCGGTGAGAAAATCATTTTGTCAATAGAAAGGGGAAGCGGGAATGTTGCGTATAGGAGTGAGATGATATTGTAATGATTTTTTCTAAGCTGTAATTTTAGGTAGGCTGTCCAACATAAATTAATAAAACGCACGATCGTGAGAGAACGCGTTAGTTAATTGAGAAACCGGCATACGGCGCATACCGGCGCATTCGGGAGAAAATTCTACGTTGTCTGAAATATTCCTGTTGTTGGCTCGAGCAGTAACTATTGTGATTTTAGGAAGAGTTAGGAAGTAGCAAAATTATATTATTTTATATTTTATATCCGGGGCGCTTAAAACGGCAGCATAATTTTATAAACTATATACATTATTTTATACACTTATGTCGGACAGCCTGCCTATAATCACAGCTCAGATAATTTTTATCTCACTTTTATACGAAACATTTTCGCTTTCCCTTGACCATACACATGTGACAATATGATTTTGTCACTTCAGAAACATGCATATTATAGGAATGTTTTTCCTAGAAGGCATATCAAAGGCACCACGATGAATATGGCTTCTATTAGCAATTAGTTAGAAATTATTTTAGTTAGGAATGCAGGAATTAGGGCTCGTGCGAATCAACATCATCTCTACGTGAACTTCCCCGCGTATTCAGTTTGAAAGCTTCTATGAAAACGCCCCGCTGCGAAGGGTGTGATATCCCACACTAAAAGTCCGCTAGGTATTTTACTCTACGATATAGTATAAAATAGAATTGAAAACGCTTTTATTTACTGAATAGAGGATGGGAGGTGCCTAGGATGCAATTAAGCCTGCAAAGCCGCCTTGTGCTAGAAAGCAGTAAGGGATGGTCAACAGCAACCGAGTCGATATCAGACTTTCGATAGACACGCTTTCCCGAGACCACCTGCAGTGTTACCTCAATGCAACAGCAAAATGGGGCAAAGAAAACAAACTAACTATCAACATTGCGAAGACAAAGGTTTACCGCTTTAGCAGAGGAGGGGGATATGCCGCGGCGGACCACCACGTTAAAATGAACGAACAATCTCTCGAACTTGTCAGCCACTTCTTTCTCTTTCTTTGAAGTCACCATGACTTCAAAACTCTCCTTCAATCGACATATTGAGGAGATGCGGGCCAAAGCTGCAGCTGCAATAATTCTGCTTGGTGACCTCCGTGACGTAGACTTGAAAACCAGCATGAATGTATTTCGTATGAAAATACTACCAATAGTAAGTTACTGCTTGCTCGTAGTCCCAACACACTTGACCCTAAGCGATATGAAAAGTCTAGATAAAATAAAGGTTTGGTATATAAAACGAATATTGGGCTTACCAAAGAACGCGAAGGCAACACTCGCAATGTAGCTGTGTAGAGAACAAACATTAACAGAAGAGTTAGTACTAAACAAGCTACCGGTCAGTCCACAAGTGTTAGACGTCTACAGAGATTTTCGAGACACTAAGAACGTGCAATTCGTTATGGACAATTATACCGAAGGTCCAACTTTCGCCTCCCAGGGGTGGAAATGAGTCTCACAAAGTAATTGTACAACCATTTATCGAACCACGTGACATGGATACTACAATTATATATGTATGAAACCTAACTGTTTCTGTATTGAAGAGTGTATGTGTAGTTTTTGTGGAGAATGTGACATCGGGCGCTACCACATACTCGAATGTACTGAAATGGAAGGGGAGTCCGTTACCTCACGTGTGAAATATGTACTGTCCTAAATCGTTGTATTGTACCTAATCTACCAAATCATGGTGAAATAAAACCTTGATTGATATAGACCACTTTCAGGAATATTTTCAGGAACACCCTCAATCAACCTGTAGCGGCAGTGGCTCAGGCGGCTAACGCACCGTTCGAAACGGGGCGTTGCCATGGCAACCATGGTTGGCAAAGCAATCGCAAGTTCGAGCCCCGGTCTTGCTGGTTGTATTTGTTGGACGTGGTTGTCATTGTCCTGCTGCTACATTCCTCTGCTAGAGAAAGCCTATATAAACTTCAGTACGAGAACGCGATCACGATAGATGCATTTAGACGATATCGTGCCACAGGCAAATTAGCCCATTACGAGCGTCTAAAATGTGGTTGTCAGAGCGTTAAAAAAAACAAAAAAAAACTATGTCTTTGCACAAACATGGGCTCCGGTTGTAAACAGAACATAAGATCCGTCGACATTCACGCTCGTAGGTCCGCTCGGCATTTGCGGTAGGCAGTGTTGAGCCGTTGAGCTGACTGTCCAGGTCGGGAGAGTCATATTTTAGATCGAGTCATTTCGGAGCGGAGAACTCACTGCACTGTCACTACACCGTAATATTTTAGGCAGTGCTGAGGGAGAGTACAACACGTATTGGCACTCGACGAAATATAAGCTTTTATGTCTCAAACGTTTTTTTTTAAAGGACAATCGAATTACTTCTTATTTTTCCTCTGGCTTTTATTGTCATTAGCAAACAATTATGGGGAATAAAAACACTTTCTACGGGATCTCCGAAGCCCTACGGCTGACGGAAAAGACCCTTTCACAGCCGTAGCGTTGCCGCGCTGAGCCTCCATCGATATGCGCTGCATTAGGTATTGGCTAGCGTGGAGGTCCTAAGTTGCAGCGATGACTTTCCGGCCCAGTTCCTTAATAAACTTTATAGACTCCGGTCCGATCGGGCCAAAAGTCTCTATGGCAATCGGCTGAACTATAAACGGAAACACTTATTGCGTATAACACTGGAAAAACGCAGCTCATTAGTGGAACGCCAGGCTGTGCAAGTCGTGGCTCACTAAGAGCTTCCCTTCAGTTAACTCAGAACGACCTACCTCGCAAGGAATGGCTAACTATTTACGCGTCTGTGAATGGACCCGCAGGTACAGAAAGCGATTTCTTGTGTACGTTTTGTCTATAACACGTCCATGAGCAACTCTATCAATAGATCTCTTCTAGTCGAAGTATATACTATGAGAGTCCTGGTTGGCGTTTACGTACCAGGCCTAATCGTTTGTCATTTGCAGGCGACACTGAGGCACAAATACGTGATGAAATGTGTAACAAAGATTATTTGCAGACAAATAATTGGTTATTTGTCTCACTAATATATCTTCAAAATGGTTCAGACAGTTGAACATTAAGACAGAGAGCGATAAATTTGAATGCGTTGTTGGGCGTTTGAAGCGGTCTGGTTCTATGACCTCGTTGTATAACCTCTCAAAAATAAGCGTTAAAGACTCCGCTAAAAAATTGCTAGTTTTTTTTAATACAAGGGAATGCTATCGGGTGTGTGATTGCATTTGGCTTTTATGCACAATAGCTGCAAGTAACTACCATATTCATTAAACTCGATGAGCGAGTCGCGGTGGATCGTAGAATTACAAGACGTCGACCTAGATGAGGCGGGGGTTACTGGAACAGGGTTGAACAAAGATGAACAATGAGATAGATGTACTAGTACTTGCACATTCTCTTCATCTATCTATGCCGAGTGCGAGGCTGATTTCAGGGTTGGTGGAGACTCATTACTGGTGAGGCCCGATTTAGCGTATCGGAACCGACTGTTCTTGGTGCCTATGCTCATCTCTATGAGGATGCAAAGGCGCTTTGCTGCCTTTATAAGGTATGCAGTGGACAAGACAGACAAACCACAGCAGTCTAAAAATAGCACGTTCCAGTCATTCAGGATGACGTAGTTTGTCATTATAGTAGTTGGAAAGTCCAGCTAACATTGGAAATCATAGGCGCCGATCGGAAGTTACATCCTCTCACAACAATTCGTACAAAGCAATTACGTACGCCTTGAAGCAATGAATTGCGAGTGAGCGCGGCAACTTCGTTGCTGCCTCTGGTCCCGGTTTCGATTCCATCGATCGTGGAGCGCCTCCTAAGTGCTAGCGTCCATCTTCTAACCTTCGATTCCCAGCGACGGAACTATGCCATCGATATTTAGAGCGATCAACAGGGTAGTTTGCCTCTTTATTTCTTTTGCTCTATAGTCGATGGGAAGTAACCTTAGCGGCATGCATTCATACTCGCTTAGCTCTGTCATGTGCCTCCCGCGTATTCGTGGGAACCTTCGCAGCTGACTGCAACTACTACAGCAAATACTAACAGGGAGGCTGGTAATATTGCACGCAAGCCAAATCGATAACAGCTAGTATTGTAGATTGCACAGCAAATGATTTAGCTGCCTATAAAATCTCTGTTGCTTTAATCAGCGTTTGCTGCTCCCACTACTGGTATATATATATATATATATATATATATAGCTACCATTAGTGGGGACATATATATATAATCTCGAGTCCCTGCTGGATACATCTCTGCAACCCAGCGCGCGAGAACAGGCATTACTACTCGTTTCTAAAGGGGGCCTCGGGGTACCAAATTTACTGACCCTGGCCGGGCCTGCTATAATCTCATCAATGCTAAGCGCAGCACACAGGGCAATCCCCCATTTAGATGCAGCGGGAGTCTGCCAGTTTAGAAACCGATTAGCCCATATTTAGAAGAACCTTGAGGCGCGGTGCGGGGTTAGGCCTGAAAACGTACTATCTCAGTGACAGTCACAATGCGCGCTCATTAGGCATATTGGCTTAGCTAATTCATCGAGATATGTGTAACATATACTTAATGTATTATACTGAAAATAAATTAATTCGCCACTCACATATATATATATATATATATATATATATGTCCAACTTAGAATAACCCTGGTCTGCATTCGGTAAATGATTCTAGATATAAGCTGCGTCGCTTTGCTGGACGCTAATGAAACGTCTCGAAAGAACTCTCCTGGATCCCTTTACTAGATAATTGCGTTAAAAATGCCCATTGTTAAGTAAAGATGTGCTAAGGTTTTTTCTTGTGAATGCATGAGCGTTGTCTGTTGACTTTTCATCAAGACTCACTAGTGTAAGGACCTTTTGTTGATCTGCGCTGTTCTTAAAGACTGGTAAACCCGGCATTAAGGGTTAAAACGAAGTAGGATCGCAGGGTAGAGTTCACAGCTAGGAAGATTGGGTACAATAGTCAGCAATGGGCAAGAACGAATGTATCGAAGAAAATTGTGAAATTGAGGGTAAACAAGTAATTTACAGGCAACTGGAAATTGGCGATGGGTTTGAGTTCGGCAGGTACATATGGAGAGGGAAAGCGAGAATGGGGCGGGATAGTATGGGTAAACGATAATTCAAGAGCGAGTGGGCATTTGGCAGATGCCAGGACAAGGATGTTGGATACAAGGATACAACGAGCTGTAAATATAGGGGGGAGCAAAGTACAAAATGTCGTGCATGTGGGCTAGGGAATAAGTCAATCCAGCACATTGTTAAAGAATGTGCAGCCTTAGGGGGGAGGGGGCAAAGATTTAGAGCTGTACGAGTCCCTAGCTTTAGGAACAAATGTTAGAAAGGACCTGGTTTGATATTAAAAAGAAGAGGTTGTCCCAAAGGAAAGCAAATACTCAATAGGTATTGAAGTATACATTGATTATATAGATGCGTAGATAACCTTTATCCTGCCGCTCTAAGCGGCCCTGATATAAAGGGGTGTCATGTGTATTTAGGTATACATGCCAAGCAAATAATAAATCTATATATATATATATATATATATATATATATATATATATATATATATATATATATATATATATTATATATATATATATATATATATATATATTATATATATGCGTCGTGCGACCTTTGCGGCATTCGTTTTTAGACCACCTTTTTAACGCTAGTCTATAGCTCCAAATACCAACCAATTTCCTATTAACGTTTAGTAGAGGCAGGCTAAAGGCGAAGCCTGCCAAAATAACAGTCAACCAATAAAATGATTCCTGCATTCTTCCTGCAATCGTCCCGGAGAAGCAGTGGCGGTAACGGCGGCGGCGGCAGCATCAGCTACGGTTATGCGCGATTATTCGTTGTCAATCGCGAGTTCCTCCTACTTTTCGGTGTATCTGCTCTTCTGTTTTGTCGTTGATCGTCATCATCATCATCACCATCAGTATCACAAGCGTCATTAATTATCATGTCAGCAGCAGCAACAGCAGAAGGAAGATCATCATCATCATCACCGTGGCGTGGATCATGGCGTGATTATTATTATCGTTCATTCACTCGTTTGTTTGTCTGAAGCGGTTGGCTGTTACTGTCTGCCCAATTCTGTTCTCGGGCGCGAGCAAAGCGTTTCTTGACTTTGATTCGGGGGAAGAGCAGTGACACAAAGTATCATCAAACGTAGCATCTAGCGACAGCGGCAGTAGTAGCAGCGGCGGCCGCGTCGTCATTGGTGGCACCGGCATGATTTTGTCCGCTAAATTGGCGGCCGCTTACGCCGCCGCCGTCGCAGCCGTAACGGTGGCAGCGGCTGCGTTAGCGGCCGTTGGCCGCCGACAGTCAGTTAATTTTCGACGCCAATTTGCGGTTTATGATATGGAAAATGATGGCGATTCGTGGACGACGACGACGACGACGACCACGGTGGTTCGATTGTTGTATTGACTGACAGCAAGCGACTAAACAGAGCAGCAGCAGCAGCAACCGCAGTACTTTGTCCGTTCTTCCGTCCGCTTGCAGCACGCATAGGAAAAACAGGCAATGACGAGGCGAAACGAAGCGTGCCGCGACACGTGATACGTCAAATACGCACCGGCATCCATCGACAACAACGACAACGACGACAACGACGACAACAACAACGACGACTCACGCCGGTGCGGCGTATTTGACGCTGCCATCGTTGCTGACGCCCCCCTTACGCTAAAGCTGCTCGCGTTTGGTCGCGCAGCGGCTCGGGATGGGACGACCGACGGGGTTCTGACTTCAAATTGTCTGACGTCGGCGTTCGTCGAACTTCTTTCTGTCCCAGTCAACCAGTCACCAGGCAAGCAGGCAGGCAGGCAGACAGCCAGCCCACCACGGCCGGCCGACCTCAGCCAGTCAGTGTTGTTGTCATCTCTGTTGCTGATCTGGTTATGGCTACTACTGCCACGGTGGTGTGGCCGCTTTCTTCTGACGGATGCGGAATCGTCCAGAGAGTCAGTCAATGCTCTCTCGTTCGCTCGTTCAGTGATACGACACTACCGGCGCCGTAGTGAGCCACCGCTCTATGATGTTGCTGCTGCTGCTGCTGTTGCTTCTGTTGGTGCTGCGGTTAGCGCCGACGACGATGACGTTGACGACGCGGACGACAAACGAAATGACGTCGCTTTGTGGCCGCTCGATGAACAACGCCTCGGAAATCCCAATTCGGCAGCCAGCCAGTCAGTCAGCCAACCAGCGAGCCAGTTATTTGGTTCGCTTGCTTCGCAACAAAATGGATCACACTTAATCCATCTCATTAGCGTCCTCCCAATGCTAATTGTCAACTGGCATTTAATTACGATGCGATTTCAATGCGTTCACGCGACCCATTGCGGCTGTAGCCGGCTGCCGCCGCAGCAAGCAGCAGCGAAACCGAAACGAACGATCGCGGCTTCGACGCTTCTGCCTGACGATAACGGCAGCAATGGCAGCAGTTGAAGAGAAGGAAAAGAAAAAGAAAAATAAGACGAGAAATTGAGGCAAGAGAAAAAGAAGATGATTAGACTCGGGCCGCAGTACACGCTGACGATGGCGGCAACATCAGCGGTAGCGAGTACTGAGGCGGTCGGCCTGGCGGCCGCACGCGATAGCCTCATTGGTTTCTTCGTTTGCACGATAGCAACGATGAACATTTGTCGTCGTCGTCGTCGTCGCGATCCACCGACTTCAACGGCGGCAACAGCAACAGCGATAACATCAACAACGATAACAGTACTAGCAACAGCGACAGCAACAACATTAGTACTAGTAAAAGCAACAAGAACAGTATCAGCAACAGCAACAACAACAGTATCAGCAACAACAACATTACTAGCAACAACAGCAGATGCTGCTGCAGCAACAGCCACGACAGCAGAAGGAATCAACAGCAATAGAAACAACAAGGACGGCAGCAGCAGCAACAAAACAATCATAGAATCACTGACAACGTACCAGGAGCGCACGAGCTCAAGCACACAAGTCGCGTCATCGTCGCCGTAGCTGCTGTTGTTGTTGTTGCTGTTGTTTACTGTTGCTGCTGTTGTTGTTGTTGTTGTTGCCATCACGCGCATTG
>QVRM01000614.1:0-89215 GCA_003439945.1 Dermanyssus gallinae | reverse complement strand
TTTTGTTACAAACAATCATTTTTTACTTACGTCGAGTGAATGTTATATAAGTTAAATGTGAATCTGACGGGGGGCTGTTGGGTTCCAGCAGTACAATCGGTAGTTTAGGTCGAGCAAGCTGGTCCATAGTGCAGACAGGTGCATTGCTCGTCTATCTCGTGAAGGGCATCCTTCGTGCATCTTTCCCACGAGTTGCCTATCATTGCTTGCGTTCTATAAAAGTGTCCAAGTCTACTTGACACATCTTAGCTTACCACTTCAATAAGTGCTTTTGATACTTGCAGGTTAACTGCAGATTAAAGCGGCGCTGGATCACTCTTCTGTACAAATTGGGGTAACCGCAGCCAGATACACCAATGGGTTGCGTCTGCTTCGGTGAACACCCATAACCCGCACATTAACATATAAGATTCATTGAGGCGGCCGTGTTCGTTAAATCTCGAGGCTCTTAGATGTGTTCAGACGAGCTCAATCGCAGAGCTTGCTGCAGGAGTAGCTTTTAGGTAAAAAATGAAAAGTCGTTAAGGAGGAAATGAATTTCGGATTATTCATTGAGAAGATGGCGACTAGCGCCTTACAAACATTTGCTTTTATATGTCTGCGGAACGAGGTGCCGCTTGGCACTATACGTTGTCAATCTCAATAGGCCAGCGTTGCGAGGTGCAGTGTCAAAGACAGATTGGAAATCCACAAATACTGTAATTATTGACCGCCCGTGACAGCCCGCTTTACCGTTTTGTTGATATCGTCGATAATTATTGCGCAAGCTGTGTGTATTGACCTGCGGCGCCTAAATCGTTGCAGTTCTTTAAGCACGAAGCTCTGCCGTTCTAGAAAATTTTTCAGTTAGGGGCAACGACAATAATTAATAGATGCAACTTTTCCGGGATAAGGGATGCAAAATGTCATATTTGTCTTTAAGATTCCGGCGAGTATACAGTTTTGCTAACTTGCCGGTATATCCCCTATGTACAAGCACCTATTCATTAAGCAAGTAATCGCTGGTTGCAGCGATTCCGACTGCTTCCTATGGTTTTTCATGTCGGGCTCTGGCACTTTTTTATTCTAAAGGAACAGCATCTTAACCGCAGTTTAATTTAAAGTGAATGGTTTGTCAGTATTGGCCCAAATGCTGCTGGTCATTTCGCTCTGTAGGCTCTGAAGCACTGGCATTTCCTGAGGAATTGTGTCTGCTGACGAGAACATATTTCTGAAGTGCTGGTCAAAGACTATAAATTAAAGGGGCATGTAATCCTTTCTTTGTTTGGCGAATCAATTTGTGAGCTTGGCATTATGCTGCTTTTGGGTTTCAATAATTACAAGCTAGGCTTCTTCTAGGGTATTAGCGTAGCACTTTCGGACCTTAAAATAGTGGAAATCAATATTCTTAGAACGGTAGCGGGCGAGAAAGAGCGATTGCTTCACACACGCTTGAGTCCCGTAGCACTGCATGCTGAACCACGGTTTTAAGTGCCAAGCGGAGTGCCGAGATAGAACTGCGCAACTCAGGATTGTTATAGCCAGTAAATTGCAGAAACTCTTTATGCCGAAGTCACCTTAATTGAAGTTTATTGTTCTTACATAGGCGGTGCAAATGATCCCTGGTGCCTTTTAAAGGTATGTTTTGCTGGTGATCACCCACATACCGAATTCGGGAGAATATTCAGCGCTACCCGCGTTCCTTGTGCACCAAGTTGGTGGGCACAACAGCTTACGTTGCTTGCCAAGGCTATTGGTGTATTTAAATGAATGGCATATAAACCTTGTAACAGTCGAGCGAAAAACCTGTACACATATATTCGCCCAGTTCGAGAATGTGCCCGAACAGATGCTGCGTTTTCGATGCTCTTGAATCTTCTGTCGAAAGGTAAAGGCTCCTACTCACGCGCTGACCACAAAGTAGTATTTACTTGATTTAGTCGAAACGGCTCCTAAATGTTGGTTATAACAGACCGATGCTCTAAACATTGCTGGACTGGCCCCGATCGTGACGTTAAGAAGCAGATGAGTACACCCTAAACGGTCACCTCTATCAGATACCATGATATCGAACTTATTCATTTCTGATAGTACCAGCAGTGGTTAACCATTCGACTAAAGCGAGTGGTTAGCTGACGGCGACTTTGAAAGGACACTACTTGCCCTCTACTACCGCCTTTGTTGGGATACATCAACGGTATCTGATAAAGTTCCAAAATCTCATAGGGAACTGATTACTATTGGATGTCTGAACTGTCCAGTTAGTGAGTGTTAAGCCTCGGTTGCTGGTCGAATGTTGCATATTCACTTATGGCACAGCCTGCTGTCTGCTAAGTTGCGTCGGTTGTGGTGGTAATTTCCAATCGCGTGAGCACCGTCGGACGATGATCGCGCTTTTTGAGCTGAAACAAATGAACCCAGCAGTCGCGTCTGTTCTGCTTCACCGTTTGTTGACGATGAATTGTTTGATTTTGATAGTCCCTCTGAGTTTACTCTGAGAGACAAACATCGCGTTGACACGATCGGCCGCCATACCAATGTAGAACCAGAAAGCGGTTTTAGGACGCACAATTTGAGGAGTGCTTTTTAAATCCGTTTTGTTCACTAGTTCGCGTCTTAGCTCATGCTGCTGGGTCTTGGCAAGCGTTTTTCACTGACGTGTGCTATTTAGCGGGCACTTATTCGCTATAATAGACAGATTTGCTCAGAACAGTATCGATTTGGACGTTCCTCACATCCACAAGTTCAATGGAGCTCGAATGTTTCAAGACGCTAATGGTACAGTTGAATGCTCTACATTGTGTCGAATGCTTTGGAATTGAGACCACCATCGTGGTGCTGGAGCTGGTACATGTAAACACATGGACGTCTCTAAATTTGACGATTGCTTTAATGGCCTCGGGGCCGCGCTCATCCGTTGTATTAAGCTGATCACCTAAGCCAGTATCTTGCATGTGCCAGATTTGGCATCAGCAAGTTGCTCTGTGTTCTGAAGAATATCGACAAGTTTCCACATTTGGGTAACATTTGGACTGAAGCCTGCTACGCGGCCAGAATTGTCGCGATCATAGTGCACAAGTATTTGTCGGCAGAGCCGCCCATAGGTGTTCGCGTGTGTAATATTTGGGACTGTGTGTCGCACCGTGTTCGGAAAGGCTTCATCTAGTACTCTAATCATAGGACCCTGGAGATAGAAAAGCAGTCGTCTCGCCACCATTTTCTTATTTTTAATTAGGTGGCGCTGTCACTTCTAACGACGCCAACTTCGGGATATCAGAAACATCAAGTTCAAGTGCGAAGTAGGCGGCAGTTATCTCCGATGATGGATAGTGGCATACTCGTATATCGTACCGCCAGGTGGTCTCGTCTTCGTGGTCATAGTCGTTCAGCTCTCAGTATCTCTGCACTGTACAAGAAATGTGTTTTCTGCAGATCATAATTACACATAATCTTGTTCCCTCGCTCATGACGGTCTTGCAGAGACAAGAAGATGAAAACAAATTTTATTTTTATTTCAAGATATGCATGTGCCGTAATTAAAAAATTATGGCACCTGCATGTCTTAGACAGGGGTGCTTTGTGTACGACTTCCTGATGATTTCTACGGATGATTTCCGGTCAACAACGTACACAAGCGTCCGTATGCAATGAGGCTGTAAATAGAACTCTATCGGTTGTCAGGCGTCTGAGTGGAGGTGGAACCCTGGCCTTGGAACATTGGCGGGATCAAATTTTGAACATGTCTACTTTCTGCCCAGTAGCGGCCGCTTACTTATCTATCAGCTAAGTGAAAGATATCTTTTTTTTTTTTTTTTTTTTTGTTCTGGGAGGTTTCGGTAATGCATGATGCACATGCGCCACTAGCAGCCTGCGTGACTAGTGTGAGACTCGCAAACCCACTAAACCCGGATTCCTCCCCACCCCCCCAGGCTCGGTATTACTTTGGCATTACATCGAAACCGTGGGAGAGGCGTCTCTGCCGTTCTCCTTCAATCAGCTCTATCCCTGGCTATCATCCCGCATGTCTACCTGCGGTTGGATAGGGGGATGCCATTTTGTAATCCGTCCTGTGAGGGTGCGTCGAGACCATGAGGGCCTGGCTGCTCCCCACCCCCTCCCCCCTCCCTCGGCTCCTCGTCTCGACCACTCTCCCGAGAGACCCGCTCAAACCTCTCCCGCCTGGCCGTTTCCTTGGCTGTCTTGAGTGTCAAAACAGCGTCGAACAAGTTCGTCGCCTCCCTCCATGCCTCCGCCGAAGTCATCATATGGGAGACCACCTCCTTGATGGGTCGGCCCCTCACAGCGGTTGGTGCTGCGTCCCGTGCTTCCCTGAGAGCATCACACCGCAGAACAGTATGCTCTACGTTGTCCCTTTCTCCAGAGTCGCACAGTACGCAGATATCGCTGATGGCCTTCTTGATCCTTGACAGGTAGCTCTGGAACTGGCCGTGTCCGGTCAGAACCTGAGTCGTCCAGTAGGAAAGCTCCCCGTGTCGGCGGTCATACCATGCCCTGAGGTCCGGTATCAGACTCTCGGTCCAGCTCCCTGTGGTCACACCGGGTCTTACCTGCGCCCATTCCTCATGCCAGGCCGATATGGTGGCACTCCTGGCCCTGGTGAGATCCAGACCTTCGTCTAGATACATTTTACTTCGTTCAGCCACTAGGAGGTCCCATGGCAGCATTTTGGCTAGGACCAGGAGAGCTTCGGTCGAGACTGTTCGATACGCCCGGCTTACCCTGATTGCCAGCGTTCGTTGGGTCGACCTTAGTGCCCCCCTATTTTTCGCCGTCCGCATTGCCATGTCCCCCCAGACTGGGGCTGCGTATAGCGCCGTTGATTCGGCCACCGAGGCCAGGAGCCTTCTTTTCACCTCAGCCACCCCAACGACCCTAGGCATGATCCGCGCCAGGTTCAGGGAGACCCTTTGGGCCTTTTCGGCCACGTACTTAACGTGTGCCGATCCGGTCAGTCCGGTGTCTAGCATGACCCCAAGGTACTTTACCTTCTTTCTGATTTCTATCGGGTGGCCCGCCATCACGAGGTTAATGCCGGTCGTCCTCTTTCTGCCTGTTAGGTACATCGCCTCCGTCTTGTCGGGTGCCAGTTTCAAGTGATGGGACTCCATCCACTCGGACACCATTGACAAGGCCTCATTGGCGGCGCTCTCCAGAGCTCTTTCGGTCCTGGCCGTTATCATGAGTGCAAGGTCATCGGCGTACGCCAACGTCTCCACTCCATACGGGAGACCTGGGATCTCGAGCACCCCGTCGTAAGCTATGTTCCAGAGCACGGGTCCTAGAATCGAGCCCTGTGGGACTCCGGCAGTAACCTCGTACTCCTGCCCCCCTGCAACCAAGCCTCTGTCATCCAGGTAGGATGAAATCATTCGACGGAGGTAGAGGGAAAAGCCCTTCCTCTTCATCGCCTCCACAATTACTTTCCAATTCATTGTGTTGAAGGCATTTTTGACATCCAGGAGGATCAGGAGCACGAATCCCCTTGCTTTAGGGGTCTTCATAGTCTCCTCACCCGCCCGTTTCAGAACCTTCTTTAGAGCCCCTATTGCGGATCTGCCCTTCCGGAAGCCGTACTGGGCATCTGATAGGGCGTTCTTTTCCTGAATCTCGTCGTTTAGTCCCTTGACTATAACATTCTCCAGGAGCTTACCCATGGCGTCAATGAGGCATATGGGCCGGTAAGCCGAAGGCCCCGTCTTCCTCCCGGGTTTGGGGATTAGAACCAGGCTTGCCTTTTTCCACAGCCTCGGGAATCTCCCCTCTCTCAAAAGCTTGTTGGCAAGGTCTTGGAAGACCTTAGGCCACCTTTTGACCAGTAGCCTCGCTACCTCTGGGGGAATTTCGTCTAGGCCGGGCGCTTTACCGGTTGCCAACCGATTCCGGGCTTGTTCGACCTCCTCCAGCGTCACCTCCGGAATGTTTTCCGGGGTGACCGAGAACTCCTCGTTTTCTCTCCGCGGCTGTGCCGGAAAAAGACCGGTTACAGTCTCCCGCAGCACATCCGGGGGGAGTTTTCGGGGGAGGTCTCCGGAGTTTGGCCATAACTATTCGGTACGGCAGGCCCCATACGTCGCTCTCCACCGCGTCTATCAGCTCTTTCTCCGCTCGGGCTTTACTTTTGGCGATGAGTCCTCGGAGTCTCAATCGAGCAGCCTTGTACTCCGTCAATTGGGATTCAGCTCTTGCGGTCTCTCGCTCCCCGTAAAATCCCACCCGTCGTTTTCTTTGCGTTAACCAGCTGCGTGTTCTCGTGAAAATCCTATGTAGCCTAATGCAAGCCCTGCGGGCAGCTGCGATCCCTTTGTTCCACCAGTAATTAGGAGGGTGGCGGCTCCCATGGTGTTGTGAGGGAGCAGCTTTCTCGCATGCTGTAGAGAGTATGCTAATTATTTGATATTCATCCCCCACCGTGTCTCCCAGTTGTTTGCAACCCTCGTCTATTTCAGCCACTAGAATCTTGGCGTCAAGTTTCCGCATCTGCCATCTCTTACTAGGGGGCGGGGCGAGGGCCACCTCGGGGGTACTGATGGTGAAACAGATGTATCTGTGGTCACTCATGGTCTCCTCCGTCTCCCTCACCCTCCACTCTACCACCAGTGGAAAGGCCGCCTCATTGACCATTGTTAGGTCAATGAAGGCCGTCTGGCTCCCTCTGGAAAAGGTGGGGACCCTTCCGTCATTAAGAACCATTAGACTTTTTTCAGCCATCCACTCCTGTAAAGTTTGGGCCCGTCTAGTTGTGGTTCGGCTACCCCATGCTATGCTGGCTGCGTTAAAATCCCCGGTGATCACTACCCTCTTACCTGCATGTGCCCCCGCGCTCTGGGCAAGTTCCTCGACGAATTCCTCGAATTCCTCCTCCTCCCTGTTGGGAGAGAAGTAGCAGCTATAGATGACCCCTACCCGGTCAATCTCCAGCCAGGAGAACCCCCTCCCCGATCCCCCGCCCCTAATCGCGAGGTTTCTCTCGGAACCCGTCCACCAGATTGCGGTATCCGCCTCTGCGTCAGATACCCAGTCTGCCTTCCGCTTGGTGATCATTATGTTTGGCTCGGAAAGCAGGCAGAGGCCTATAGACTCTCTGCGTACTATCTCATCGAGCATGTCATGCGCCGCCCTGCAGCGGTTAAGGTTTACCTGAAGTATCTTTAACATTGGTCGGATAAAGGGCCCCTACCTACTAAGTTCCAATCACCCTTTCCGTCCTCTGCTGGGATAACGGTTTTCTTCTTATTTTTAGCCCCCTTGTCTTTATTCCCCTTTTTATTGCTCTTCTTGGTTATTTGGGCTTCTACTTGGGTCTCCTTGCCATCTACCTGTCCCTTGGCGACGCCCCTTCGGGCCTCCCGCCGCTGCTCGACTTGCTCCCTATAGGCCGGGCAAGACATCCTATCCGCTCGGTGCCCCTCTATTCCGCAGACCAGACACTTTGGTGTCGTTGCTTTGCAATTGGAGACCAGGTGGTCAGGTTCACCACATTTGTGGCATACCCGAGGCACCTGGCTCTCTGCTTTGCAGTCTTGGGCCTTATGGCCCGGCCTATGACACTTGTAGCAGTTGGGGAGCCTAATCCACGTGTGAAAGATATCTAGGTGGATACTTAAAGACTCATCGATGTTCTAGTATTAGCGAAATAGTTAATTGCTTTAAATACTTATTTGGCTAAAATGTGGCGTATTTTGCTCTCGGTCACATTTCTTAGTTGCTTGTGAGGTGTGCCATATATGATATACTACTTTTCTAATAGTAATCCGAAATCTTCTGTTAATAGTCATAGTTCGTGAGTTACGTTTAAAAGTCTCAAAGAAGCACGTAGGGGTGAACGTATTCAGAAGACAAAAGTATTTGTAATTTAGGCCACATAGTGTTTTTCATTTCTTACATACAGGGTATTGCAAAACACTGCAGCTGTCAGCTATACGCTGTACAAATTGATATACTTTGCGGCGGACTGATGAGAGGTGCTCTGTTTGAGGAGTCGTATCGGTGCACAATGCTTTTTAAAATAAAATAATTCATTTTTTAAGTTTATTTTTTGTCATAAAAAGCAGCTATAGTCTTGAATAGGTAGTGTTATTGTGGCATTAATAACGAATTGCCAATTATTTATTTTCATGCGCTATTTATTTCAGGCACCACCCCCAGAAAGATCATTTTGAGGCGCATTTGGCAAGCGTTTCACTGTCACCTGACGAGTGCCTGCCTATGGGACAGCAGGATTTTCCACAGCAGGAGACAATGACCGAGGATCTCCAGAGGCGCGTTCGGGTTTTGGAACGCGAATTAGAAATTGCACAAAAGTTACTCCATGCTAAAATGCGCAATGGAAACGCAGTAAGTTGAATTAATGGTGAGGTTTGTTACCTTACAGTTAGTTAGTAACAAGACTTACCATTAAGTAACACAGCCACAACAAGATATGGCACGCTAGAAAAGGAAGTTGCTAAGCTAAAGTTTTGTTTACCATTAACTATCTCATTGCGTTGCGAGTGAAAGTTGACTCGAACCCTAAACGGGATAACGAGAAGATTGAGACAATTGCAGTTACGGCACATAACAAATCCAAACACTACTAAGCTTACGTAAGCAAAACTTGGTCTGAACAGTGTCGAAACATGTTACTAGCTATTTCGTTATGGCACTACAGATGGCGCGCCTGAGAGTCGCACAGAAAAAGCTCCTTCTTAAGCTTTAGGAACTTTAAAAACATATATATGTATATATATATATATATATATATATATATATATGTATAAATATATATATTATATAAAGAGAGAGAGAAACATCTATCTACCTGACAGAATCAGGCACAAAACAAAAATGCTTCCAGGTAGTGTTAAAAATTATATATATATATACATATTTTTTTTTAAACATGTTAACACAACTGCGGGAGCTTTTTTGGCTAATGCTGTTAGATAGATAGATGTGTCTCTGTCCATAACTGTGGCAGTACTCTCCCCGCTGGCTACGTGGACGACACGACATCCCAGGGCAGGTGGCATACACATTTTCTCGGTCTCTCTTACGCCCGTCTGCGTTCCACTACTCTGCCCACTTCTAAAGGAAAGGCGGTTGTTATTCACTATACCACTTTGTCTGCGGTGGTCCGTCGAGGATATCACATACTCCGCTGTGGACTCCTCGGATTCCTCTGGTTTCTGTGCATACGAAGAGCGAGCATTCGCGGACAGGGCGCACTCGACGCAGAGGCAGTCTGCCACTCCATCGAAGAAGAAGGTATTATTTGGCCAGCTAGCTGAGCTGAATTTGCTAACTGGACGCCCGGCTGTTTCATTCGAGCGGGGGGCGGGGGGGGGGGGGGGGGGGGGGGGCACGCGAGGGAGCGGAGGGAGGACGCAAGGGGTTGTTTCCAGCATCACCCCCTGATGAATGGCAGGCAGATGCTGACTGGTCCCGCTTGCAGTGGCTGGCTAACTGCACATCATCAACGCCGCTTAGTGAATAAGAATAATACTTTTCTTCCTTAGACGAAGCCGTGCCATTACCACTTCTATCGTTATGATTCTCATTACTACGACAATTACTACGACCACCACCACAGCTAGTGTGGGCTGTTAGCTGTGAGGTAGGCCAAGATAGAACCGTTTACGTCCGTACGTTGTGCAGTTTCTAACGGTCAACTTGGCGATCCACTCCTAGGCTTAAGTGCGGCCGCCGCCGCTCCAAGGTGGCGTCTCGCGTTATGTTATGACCGTAGCTACGACTGGGTAAAGCCGACTAAAGGTACACCCTATCTCTTTGACGCCTTTGTACTGTACGCTGTTTCTCGTCACGTTTCTTTCCCTCTCTATCTTTCATCTCTGTGTATATATATATATTATATATATATATATATATATATATATATATATATATATATATTATGTATATATATATATATATATAAAAACGCACGTATGCTGCGGATGGTGTGATCAGACTATCGCTTGCTGCCCTGATCGTCGTCGACACAGCTGCTGCTGCAGCTGCAACTGCCGGTTGCCGCACCTAAATTTACGTGATTATGATGATTATTATTACACTTGTTACTTACGACGTTTTATGATGGCGTTCGTCGTTATTATCACGCGTGCGTCGTTTGCGCTCTAATTGTGTCTGGCACTCGCGTTACGTCTCGGCTAGACGTGCGCTTGTCTTACGCCGCGTGCTGCGCCCAGAGTAGCGAGCGGAGCAGAGAGTAGACGACGACGACTAATCAGGTTACTACCGACACGAGTGGCAACTGTGTGCTCTTCTTGTATCAGGCGCAATGGCGTGATGCTGGCCTCTCTCGTGTTCTTCGGGCGTCTGTTCGACATCCTGCGCGTGTCTACCTGCGATCTCTAACGTCTTGCTTGCGAATGCTTGCTCGACGACCGCCCTGCTGCATTGCAGTGTGACGGAGAAGAAACACGCTACCACTACAAAGCGACCCCTCCCCCCCCCCCGTTCCCCAAATACCGCTACTAACTCCGTCGCCAGAATCGCGCCACTCTCGCAAGGAATGGCAGTTTTTCGCAAGGATTTGCAGCTTTTTACAAAAGGATCGCTGCATTCCGACGCCAGTTCTAGTTTTCACCTAAAATTTAAGACGTTATTTATGGAGGTTGTTTTTAATTTTAGACCACCCTCCGTCCCCAACAAGCTTGGAACTCACCGTGAGGTTTATCTTCAATGCACCGACGGCCCGAACATGTTACGATAGGGGTTTGCCCAACAGTCCTTGTGGCAGCATGGCCGCTGACTCTCAGCGGCATATAGTTTATCATATATTCTCAATAAGCATCGCTCAAAAAATGTTGATTAACAACAGGGATCGAGCAGGCGACACCCTGGTAGATGGCAACCATGACTAGCGCACTAGTCTCCTAGACCACACCGCCACTCTAGCCTTCGCCTGCAAGCACCAACGTGCCAGTTCTAGTCTTCACCTGCAAACTGCACTTGATCTATTTAAGGCTACTTAAACAAATAACGCAACATATTTGTCGTTCTAGCTAAGACAAAAGGGACTTATTTGTTGTTGTTATAGCCGACTCTGTTATGTGTGAACAGATCAATATGGGGAGATAATGTGGTAACGGAAGGTACCACCGTATTATGTAAACCGTACGTTGGTTAATAAACGCGTTATTTGACCTATTCAGCATAAAATCGATTTTACAAATGCTGGAACACCCCAGTTGAGCGTTTTGATGTAACCTTGTTAAAATAGTTACGTTTGCGGCTTTTATTGCACCCGTAGACAGTATTACAGCTTTTTAACAGCTCTTCTGATTAGGTTAGTAAAAACTTACGTATCGTGCGAGCTTTCAGGGTGAGTTAAAGCAACTCAGCGTTTGAATTTGCGATTGCACTGCGTGATCTGGACTGAAGGTGCTCGCAAACAAGAGCACTTAGCTTAGGCGGGAAAATCGGAACAGTTTACCCGCACCTTTGCTTAGTCATAATGCTAAATTAAGGGTGGGCTTATACTACCCGTGGGTCAACTTGATTAGCAACGCAAGTTGTAATTGACGGGGACCAGATCGATAAATGTACTGCCGAGGCTATCGTTGTTTACAGACGAAGCATGCGCTGTTACGGAATGTTTTAATAGGTGACGTTCAGAATTTTTTTTAAATCACTTTATTGATTTTGTTGTAGGCGTGTACCTATTTGAGTCAGTCGAAGGCAGGGAAAGTTCACACTTGTGTAGCTGAACCTAACATCTGAGGTTACGCCTTGAGATGAAGGACTGATAGCTGTGGCTACATGCTTTCGAGCTGTGGTAAATTCTTAAAAAAGCCTGCACCGGGGCCGTTCTATGCAATTTCACGCAGGGTCTAAATGTACTGCTTCATGTTTTGGCTTATTCGGTATTATTGTGCTACTTTACCCGAACCGTATCACTGATCAGAAATAGTTACCATATCTACTACGTTAAGCGTAGTAGAGAATCAAGACACCGAGTGTCCAAGGGAATCTGTAGATGTAACGCGACGTGCATTAAAGGTCTAAACAAGGCAAGCTCAGAATGAATATTTATCAACAACTGTGTGCTATTGTTGAGACAACCATATTGGTTGACCGAGAAAAGTCAGAAACGACCTAAACAGTCGGAGTTTATTATAGACAGTCGTATTTTTCGAATTCCTGGAGACAATTAAAAAGACAAAATCTGCACAGCAGACACTCGTTGCGTGCAAAGCGAATATGAAACACGAAACCTTGAGGCTTCGCCTAACTTAAAACTCATATTTTTACGGTGTAGTTTTGTGAGCGATTTGTAGCCTTCGCGGAACACCTTATAAAAAGCACAACTGTTTGCGTACTAGAGGGGCAAGGGAAAACAGAAAAAGCAATAAACGAACGATGCGAAATTTATGTCGAGAGTCCGTAAGATGCCAGAGGTGGATTTGTATGCCAAGTGGCATTTTTCAGGAACTTTAGGGAACAAATTATATATTATAAGACGTAACGTTTGCAAAACTGTTAGAAAGGTGACATCAAGTAAAAGAGTCTAATATTAACCTGTTTTTGCGTGTAACTTGTTCGAAAAGACCATTTCTGAGCAACACAAGTGACGTTATATATTTATCTATATATATATATATATATATGCATACAACATTGATACTTATACTGTTGGCAGCTGCTCTCGGCATGTCATTTGAGAAAGGCAGTGACCTCTTAGTAAGGGCTAGGCAGGTAGACGCATGCTACTTCGTACACGCTCGAGAGCACAGTAATTAGTATATATATATATATATATATATATAGTGCCACGCAACGCGGTATCTTAAAGTGTGCATTTGAAGGACATGCTGGCAGTAACTGTTAACGAACATCCAGGCCACAAGCACAAAAACAAGAACTAGATAGCTGTATACGTAGGAAAAGCTTAAGCCTGGGCTGTCTGACAGAGATAGGCGCATGGGTGGGTCGTGATACACTTGGAGCCAATTGTCTACATGTAATATCTACGAAAAAAGATGTCAGATTACTGCAAAACTGTATTTTGTACGTGAATGTATAATCGTCTGCGCACTTACATACATAGATGTAAGTGCGCAGACGACTATTAATTAATTTTGGATTTTACATATAATATGATTTTATTTTAAGATTTACACTGCATCTGTCTTGGCGCGGCATATCTCATGATCTCATTGACCTATTTTAGTACAGCTGTTGATTTAACAATCTTTTTTAGCTTTACGAGCCTTATAATTGTGAAAGTGCAATTATTTAGTTGTTTTTAGAACGCATTCTCATTATAATATTAGTCAAACCGTTTCTGATTTAGTTGGATTGTTCGGTGTCACATAAAAGGACAGATCTTATGCACTGCTAATATACCACAATAGTCATTTTAAGTCAGACATGCCATGTGCTCCATGCTTTACAAACATACAAAAAAAAATGAGCTCTTCTAATTGAACACCGATTTTAGGAATAGGAATAGCTCGTGAGAGGCGATTATTTATGTCGTGGGTAGTCGCTATCAGATCTTACGATAGTGCTTTACATGTTCTGTTTTCTTTACGTTTTAGTTCAGTAGAGTACCAATTAGAAAGCGATTCCCAATATCGAGAGAGACACAGAACAACTACATGCCAAAGAAGTCAAACTAACCGCGTTATGAGATTGGGTCTGAAGGTCGTCCAATTTTGTTGCGCTGAAGGTTGTAAATTAAGAAGTATTAAGAAGTAACCCGATTTTCTATAGAAGAAACTGTGTGTATAATTTGATGAGCACTTGAACGGCATAGTTCAAGTAAACTTATTTACTGTCAAGAATGGGGCTCATTGTAACACAGAGAACTGGAGTCGCTCAGGGCGACTGTGAAACTCCGCTCTTCTTTATAGCTGAATCGTCAAGCGTTCTTAGGAATGTAAAAGTGAAACACGCATTTATGCCGACGACTTAGTAATTTTCGCAGACACGAAACCACTTGCAGTTTTATGTACGGAAAACTTCAGATTAATGTCAAGAAAACCAACTGGTAATAAATACTGCCAAAACAGAAGCATTACGAATTGTTAAGGTAGATCTTATGCCGCATTTCTGTTATCTGAAAAAAATAGTGACTCCCGGCCTTCATTCAGCTGACATATGTTTAGAAGAAAGGCGGCCATCATTCTAGTGGGAGACGTTACTGACAGGGATATAAAAATAGTGAAAACTAAGTTTGCAGAAGGTAAAAGAAAGGAAGCAGAAAGATTAAAAATAGTGCTTAATATAAGATAGTGCGTTCACGCAACTGACTCTTATTTTATAATGGCGGATCTAAAAAAAGGTAGATAAGATAAAATGTTATTTCGTAAAGCGCCTATTTGAATTGCCAAAAAGAACACGTCGGCGACACTTGCACTGGAATTATGCCGCGATCGTACATTAGTAAAAGATATAGTACTGAAGAAACTACCTGCGTTTTGTAATAGTAGATGGAAACTGCCATTACATATTTCGAACACCATGGCATGGCTACCATCGCTTTGTATGCTTGAAATTAACAAAACATCGATAAGTCCGTACGTAAGTATTGTGCAGAGTGCAATATTGGACATTACCACATACTCAACCTCTTGTTTATTGAAACATCATCGATACAGTCACGTATTCACGATATAGTTAGCCTACAAAACGATTTATGTACGATTGTTATTCGCCTGCCAATTGATTGCGAATAAATTTAGAACAAATGTAGTTATCTGTCTGTTTATCGTGTTTGTTACGTTTACCCGCTGGTTTCGTAGTGCACAAGCATCATTTTAGTCTGTTGTCAAAAGTGGCCAGAAATATGAATATTTTTGTCAGGGGTTACCTGAAAAACGTGTAAATTATTTTCGCTATTATTGTTCAATTCCAGGAGCTCTGGCAGCAGCTAACAGCATCAATGGAACTTGTGAGAACTCTTGAGACTCGCTGCGAAAAGCTGCGCCGGGAGGCAGGCGAAGCCAAAATAACACAGCGTACCACTAAACCAGGCCGGGAACAGTCGATCGTTGAACTGAAGCAAAAATACCTCCTTAACTGTGCCAGCAACTCTACCACAGACGCGAATATAGAGACGACATCCGTAGCCGATGCGCCGTCCTCTACTAGCCAGCCGGCAGACTTCGTTGACCTGTCGAGGTTTCGTAACGAGATTTTAGAACTCCGGATGCAATTGGAGAGGAAGGACGCCTATATGACCGAGTTCAGCGAAAAACTTAGTAAAGTTGTGAGACTGCTCCAGAAGACAACTGCAGAAAATGAGGAAATAAAAAACAAGTTGCAGGCGCTTGAAGGGGAGGACCGAAATCACAAGCTTCACAAACGAGCCAATCGTCTTGATGAGCGGCTTCAGGAGCTTCACCTTGAGGTGTGTTTAAGACAGTTAAGCTGAGCGTTGTCGGCATCAGGCACAAAGTCTCGCTGAAGGATCAATATAAGTTGGTCTTTTATTAATAATCATTTCTATCCTGGATATCTGTGACTTACCTGTGACTTTATGTTACTGACGATTCGTACACTTACGCTGTGAGAAGTTGCCATAGCGTAAACACAAAACTGTTCACTGCCATTATGTCATTCTTTCATCTATTTCTAGCTATGCCCAATCCACGTTTTTTTTCTATTATTATCTATCACTTAGTTAATACACATTGTAAACTTTCTGAGAATAAAAAAATAAATATAGGGTTGTTCGATTGAATTTGTTTATTAGTTGCAAGCGGAAAAACAGCGCAACACCTCAGTTGTCAGCAGACTTGCGCACATGGAGGCGCAGCATCGCACTGACGTGACTCGTCTGAATTATCACCTCTGTCAAGTGGTCAAGGTGAGTCCTTGAATCATTGCTAGTTGTCATTGTAGCCACCTACACAAACGCTACTTGCTTATCGTAGAATGCCATCGCACTCAGATTTCCAGCTTTAAACTAACGCCAGGATTTACAAGACTTTAGTTTATAAGGAGTGGATAGCAGAAAGTGCGAATATACCGAGTATAGAGCTGATCTAAGCCAGACCGGCTCTACTTCAAATAGATGGGGTGATTTTGTCATCTTTTTCAAATAGTTTCCATTTACCCGCTGAAGGGAAGTTGCTCCCCCCCCCCCTCCCACTGCAATTAAATACCTGTTATATAACATAAGAATTCACTACAACCAACCGAGGCAATTTTAATTGCGGTTGCGAAAGGCTTTGTTGTAAAGGGCCCGACATTCCGCAGAGGCGGTTGCATCATTTGCATAGGCCTAACCTTGACGGGCCGGGCCGGGGGATGTTCGACAATCACAACAGGGCGGACTAAAGCCGGACCGGCCACGAATGCTCCGGAATATTACCGGCTACTTCCTTCGCGGGTGGAAGAGCGCAGACTGGGGTCTTAATTCCACAAGGTTCCTACTCTTAGCGCTCTATATGCCTGCTTGGCTCTTAACTAAGGGATTTTAGTCCATCCTGGAAACTCGCCTCTGGGATTTTGAGGAAAAGAGCGGCTTTGCTGTACCTGGTCCAGCCCGGTCGAAGCAGCGCGCACTCATGACGCTTTTAATGAAGAAGTGGCGCCTCATTCTAACGACAAAAAGGTGACGTCAGCAAGATGATGAAGAATTCCCTCACTTAATGTATAAAATTGTCGCAAGCCTTCGAAGACATTACTCTGCCAGGAAAGAACCTGACGACTATGCGCCCTATTTAAAGCGGTGGACGGGGACTTAACTGTTTTTAATATGTTGGAGTTTACCACTACCGCAAAGCCACCATAGACAAATTTCTTGCATAGTGTTCGTGTGTGCAAACCGTATTTTCCAGTTATACCTCTCAAATAAAAAGTTACGGTATTTCCCAGATCATTTTTGAGCTTGCAGTTGCTTTATGCAATTTGAAGAGCGTTACATGGCGTATGCAGAGAAGCGCTCGCTTCACGGTGAAATAGCACATTAGGTTATGCGTTTAGTGATACGTTTTTGGTCAGAGTACCTTCCTAAAAGGCAGCATAAGGGCCAATTAAGTCGGCCGGTACTACTTGCGACAGAGATTCGTATCCTGGGAAACCCGACATTGTGGACAAACTCCTAATCACTCGCAGCTATAGTCCCTCAGTGGGAGCGAAGTTCGTTTCTGAATCGTGTCATTGCCTTTTGCAATGTCTGATTGACGTTCTCGAATACGTGTAGACGATAACGCCTAAAATCGGAGTTTGTAGGTTTGCTGTTTATGGAGTTCGTAGGCGCAATACCCGCAAAGCACTGTTAGCTTGAACAGGCTAAACTGTATAAAACTCATCTGTTGTTTTCTATCGCATAAAGTAAACAAAGCCAAAAAACTAATCGAACGGTGCCAAATGCATGCGTCGTGTGTGGCGGGCAGATGCTTACATATGTTTATGGGTTATTGTCCGACGAAGCTTCTATTACCGATTTCAACTCGATGAGCTTTAAATCATTCGTCAGTATTATTAGAGACAAGCTAGGATTCCTGCAAATCCACTGAAATATGTGCAAAACTACACCACGTAGAGTCTCTTATAAAATGATGCATATGAAGCCCAAGCTCCTCTGTGGGAGGCATATCGCTGCTTGCTGAAATATAACACTGAATCTTGTACAAAGTGTAGTAAGTAGATACCATTTTGGCACTGGCATTTTATAAGTGGTATTTTTAAGTGTTCTATTATGTCTGATTTCGAAATAAATAACTGTCACACAATTCCCTTGTGTGACAGTTTGGTGAATGTATCTGATGTATATGCAGAACTGAACTGTTTTTGCTATAACGGGCTGCCTGCGGGCTGCTTTCGGTTGTTGAATATTCTCTACAGAAATAGTTTTTCATACCTCCTCTACAGTTGATATGTAAGTAATCTTAATATTGCTGCAGCGGACGTTTTAAGTAAAAGCGGTATGCGTAGTATAATTATGTAAAACACAGTCGTAACGATTAGGATCAACGCCTCGCAGGGTCTGGAGGTTTTAGCTGGACGTAAAAAGTCGAACGCCTCGTTACGAGCCGACCTAGGCCAGTTGGCCTCTAGTCTACGCGGATTGCCTGCTAAGGTAAGGGAATACTACACACTTTCGCAATATTGCTCATATTGATACCTTACTCATATTGATATGCAGAACTGTACACGGGCATATTAGCATTATGTATAAAAGAAATAGTGGTTATCTTACATATCTTATCAATAAAACGCACTTTAGAAAAATCGATACATTTACTCCGGTATTTTACGTTTAAAGCCATGAAAGCCTATATATATATATATATATATATATATATATATATATATATATATATATATATATAGGCTTTCATGGCTTTAAACGTAAAATACCGGAGTAAATGTATCGATTTTTCTAAAGTGCGTTTTATTGATAATATGTAAAATAAGCACAATTTCTTTTATACGTATATACAGGGTGTTCCTATTTGTGTGTCCAAAACGCTAGGGTATGGTCAAACTCGGTGAGAAAATAATTTTTGCCAATGGGTGGAAGCCGGGAAAACGTTTTGTTTAGGAGTGAGGATGAAATTTATAAAAGCAGTTATTCTGTCTTTTTTCTTCTACATAGTTGTGCAAAATCTACGTTTGCGGGAGAACCAGTCAACGCACAAAGGAACCGATCATACCGGCGGAAAGTTTGGCGGAAAATTCTGTCAAAATGTTACGCTAACGCTTTTTTGTGCAACATCGTAATTTTTTCCATTACGACCAAAAATGCACGCCCAAAAGACTACTCTCAGGCAATAGCAGATTTAATGCCCACTACATTCGTACCAAAGTGATGGTGCTGCGTTACGTAGTTGCCAAGTAACTAAGCTTTTTCGACAGTCATAGTTGTTATGTTTCACGTTGAAGTTTTCACGTCCAGAACCGTAGCATTTTGCCAAGACGTTTCCGCCCCCTCTTTCCATTAGAAAAAAATATTCTCTTGCTGAGTTCTACCAAACCTCAAAATATGTACCTAACTTTCTCATACACCCTATGCAAGTATGCATGCCTTCGCTTTCGGTTCCTTTGTGCGTTGACTGGTTCTCCCGCAAACGTAGATTTTGCACAACTATGTAGGAGAAAAAGGACAGAATAACTGCTTTTATAAATTTCATCCTCACTCCTAAACAAAACGTTTTCCCAGCTTCCACCCATTGGCAAAAATGATTTTCTCACCGAGTTTGACCATACCCTAGCGTTTTGGACACACAAATAGGAACACCCTGTATATATATATATATATATATATATATATATATATACACCAAACTAAAAACAAAACAAAGTAACATTTCTACCACCTCCACTAACAACATCAAAACAGCAACAATAGCAAGCACCCACGATTATAATCTCAACAAAAATACGAGAAAAATGAGCAAAGAAACCCAGCAAACAGATGATATATATATATATATATATATAAATCGGACAAATACATTTCAGACTTCTGGAGTCAATGGTTGTATCGCAAGCACGCATGCGCCACGCAGCGACAATAATCACGTCTGAGATCGCCAAGAATTGGCCGGGGCGCATCCAAGCCGGGAAAAGGATGACCGGGGGATCTGGCTTTTACACCCTCGATTACATATTAAAATAAATGAATCGTATAGCTGACTGTCCGTCTATAATATATAAAACAAAGGGCTAGTTTCTTCACGAAGTAATTTCCGATAGTGTACTTGACGAATATCCATGTTTTCTGAAGCAATCAATCGACCCATGGAAATTTTAGCAATTGTTATTTAGTGTTGAGCAACTGCGATCAATGTCTACTGTAGAGTCTACGTAAGAGGACACTTAATAACATATATGCTACTGCGCCAACTTCGTGATCTTTAACGCTGATTGTGGTTTCCAGAAAAAAACAACTATGCAAAGTTTCAGATTTGACATAAAAATCAAGACAATAATCGACTTGATAGTCTGTGTCGTTATTCTAAACTATCTTCAAACGACTTGGGGGGTTTCACTTTTTGGGGGGGGGGGGGTCTTCAGCCGAGATTTAACGTCCACGGGACTGCTGTTCGCATTGCTTCATGGACGGACCGCATAAATACAAATGTGCAACGGTGGGGCTCGAACCCGCGCATCTATGTGTCTCCCCCGGTCGCAAGGCGCATGCGAATGTGCAATGCCACCGGGCTCGACCGGGATCGTTGTAGGTTATAAGGCTGCACTTGACACAGGCCCGTAGTGTCAAGTTAGCACATACCAGGTCCCTGGAAATTCTTTGCGGCCCTGCCTGCCATACCACAAGAGGCAAAGGTAGTGCTTTCTAGGCGTGACTTGACAGTACAGACCACTGGGGTAGCTTAAGGCTACAGCCCGCCGTCAAATATTACTGTTGTTCTCAGTAATATTTGTTCGCTTGTAAGTCGTCTCCCTTGCAAAATCAAAACCCGACTCGCACAAGTGAATAAATACCCTTACGTGCGCAGATGATCTAGTCATGTACTCAGGCAGTCTATGACTGGCAGTTAATGTTTCTTATAGTAATTTGTTCTTCTACAGAATTACTGTAGATTGTAATTCCTTGAAGACACTCTTGTAAAACAAAAGTTATACAGAAAGAAGTATGTCTCACCCGGAATTATTCTATTTGAACAGCATTTAGCCGACTGGAAGGTAAAGAGAGAAAAAATGGTACGTTGCTATGCATTTATTTTTCTTTATTATAACATTAACCAAACTCTGGGTGTATTTTAAGGAAGATCTTATCGAAATAGTATGCTTCGCGCTAGGGTCGACCCCGCGACTTCATCATCGACGGTCGACCCGGTCATTTCGCTGTTCCCTCCGCCAACCTTAGGGCATAAGAGTACGTTATAGTTTATCTCTCTCTTCTGTGATTGTGTGAAAAAAGACTTAAAACAAACTTTTAAAATTTACACAGCGTTTTAAGCGCATAGGGCGCAGCTCGCGCGGTCTTTGGAGTGGGAACTTCGTTTGACATGCCAGCAATAAAGGATTTAGCCGCGATCATCATTGTAGGGAAATATCTGGGATGAACGGCGGTCTACGCTCTGTCTACGCAACCATAAAAGAGAATTAGGGGTTAAAGTGGTATTAAATAACGGTGCCAACTCCTTGCCTCATCTCGAGGGCTCTAGCTGAAAGGTTTTTAGGGGATATTATGTTAACGAAATCAGCGTCGAATCCCACATTACTCGTTTCGGTTGTGCCTTAAAATGTTTTCCCTTTTGCAGAAAGTTTACCGTTCTCGATTGAGCTAGCGACTAAAGATCGAGACGATTAAAACAGCTTTTCTAGATCGTCGTTCGTTTTATTTAAAGTTCGCTTTACACGAGTAGTCAAAGACGGAATTGAGTTGGGCGGCTGGTGTAAATTTTATACATGCTGCGGCAAACGTCACTTGAGTTTTAGATATACATTTAGATTTAAAAAAAAAAGTAGACTAAGTACGTCAAATTTTTGATTTTATTAGGAGTACCTTGCATGTTGCACATGTCTGAAATATAGCCTCCCGGAACTTTTTGGCATTTTCTATTCGAGATACACAAATGTTTGTGAGTTTTAGGCATAGCTTGGCGGGTTATTTTCGACAAATCTTCCGCCAAATAATAACAAGCGACTCAGAATTTCTTGGTGATATAGACGTCTCCGCATCTGATAGACAGGGCATCTGATCGGTGAGACAAGCCGGCTTACAATATACTATAGCATTGCTTCGCAACTCTCCACAGGAAGCCTCGTTTTGTTCTTTCTAGTAATTTTAAATTACATGTTCTGCACATGACAGCCGTAAATCAGTAACGGAGCAATGTAAGATCTATATAGCCTGAGTTCTAGAGAAGTGTGCCAGATCATGTACGGCCGCTGAGTCAAGCTACTTTAGTGTCGTCGGAAAAAGCATCCGACATCTTTTGGTCACTTTTAGTTTTGGCAAGTACTTATAATCACCAGCCAACTGCTGATTGGCTTTTCATTAGGCATAATATACGCTGTGTAGTAGGTTCCGCATTTATTGTTTTGTACTGTGACACTCGATTTGCTGCAGGCCGAAGGTCTTTCGCGGAGCAGCCGTTAGAGAAACGACCATTTATTGTCAAAATCAGTCTTCGCTCTGATCTTGTGTACAATACTACACATGTAAATTGGTAAAAGGACGGTGTTCTGTTTTCTTGCGGTAATCTCGTCGTTGATTAGGCTACGCTAGTCCATGAGCGTATCATTCATCCAAAAGGCAGTAGACGGTAATTCAGACAAGAGCTTTGGATGAAGATTCTCTGGCGTTTGTTAAAGAACACAACGTCGGTAACGTCGACTGCATTACCTGGTAAATTACTGACTGATATAACATTTACGACAGCAACCTAAATCCTGTACCGTTTAGCTATCTGCCCTCAAAAAGCAGATAGCAGGATTTCATTGTCAATGGCACTGTGTCCTGAGAAAAGTATCATTGCAGCGCCCAAATGAGTGGCTTCTTTAGACTGCGCAATTGTCTGCTCAGACTGACAGCTTTGCCAAAGCACGACGCGGGCCACCATCTTGAGGAAACGGTTTTCGGAAATACAAAGGTGCATTTGACGTATCTGAAATTCTCCACTTTAATCATGGTCGTCATAAATTAAATTCAAGCTTGCAACCGTCGGTTCGTTATTGTATGTGTGGAGCAGTTGCCTAGGATGAGTGCCAACGTGATCACTTGAGGACAGGATAGCGGATGGATAAATACTTCTTGACAATGTTTGTGCAAAGAATTATGACTAGCAAGTTTTCACACTGGCATCTCGTGGAAGTACTTACAACCTGGTTCAGAGAACCACGAGAGTAAACAGAATTTAAAGTAATAACAGGGCGGCGATGCATGTGAGATTTATTTTGTCTGTTGCGGAAGATGTAGAAGTAAATTAGCGCTATTCGTTCAAGTTTGGTACAGTGTGTCTACGATTTTAATGCTTCTTATTCGACCCAAGTAGCTGTACCGTTATTTCGCTTTTAGTCTAGAAATCAGGAGGTGCAGTACTGTGCATTCCTGCCGTAGCCCTTTTATTGTGTCTATGTTTCAGGTGTATGGCCACTCTTTAAAAAATGGTATGCTTTTTTGGGAGGTTTATCTGGCTATTCCGTCTTAGCTTCCAATAGCGGTGGCCAAAAACTTTCAAGAGCAATTATCTCTTAATTCTCGCGCATACTACTCGTATGGTAGAATTTGCACAATTTTTTTATTACAGCGCGTGTCATCCCTTTTATTGCTACGCCTATTCTATCTGAATGCATTTATATTTTAAACCGAATTTCTTCTTCACTTTTTTAACCTGGTAGAACTTTTGGTTGCGTTTCATGTATTTCCTAACGTATCTCCGACACCATAACGTTCTCTCGTATTAGTAGACGTATATAACTCAACTGTGTTTTCCGCGGCGATTTATTTTGATATTTTTAATACGAATTTTGAATGAGTAACAAACGACTTATGCCTTACACGTATCAATTAGAGTATTAATCGAACCGCGCGAAATTCTACCGCATTGTACCCATCCCACGTCGCTTGACATCTCATATAAACATTCATCGTGAGGCCCGTGCAAACCACCGACCTGACGCAGTGTGGTGAAAGCCGTGTGCTAAAAATGCCGTTGCCAACTGTCTATTCCTTCCCCGTGCTCTCTGCCAAGTATTATCTGTCATCGTATTGTTGACATCTCTTTTAGCTTTGTCTCCTACTACCTTATATATGTTTCAAACGTCTCCGTTCTGCTAAACCTCACCACATTTAAAGTTTATTTGTTGATAGGGTATTCTCTTCCCTAACCCAAACATTTATGTTCCTATAAGTATTTGCTAGTACCAGCACCCTTTTAAAGAAAACAAACTAGCTCTATATAGTTGTCCCAGCTTTCCAACTGGGCAGATATTCCAACTAAGATGCAACCGTGAGTTGCACCCCGTCGGCGAAGTAGTTCCGTCCCTTTTCTCTTTCTCTTTGGATTCATTCCTTTTGGGCTGCTTTCTCGATTCTTTACACTTCAGACCCGTAAACTGTACAAATTACAAATGCCGTTTCTGCAGCGCTGAATTATTCGCGATCAAGACTCACCGTCGAACTTTCGCCGGGACGTTTGACAAGCCGGGAGCTATTTTATTTACGATAAGGGCCTAATGTAAGCAGCAATCTTAATTCAATTTTACGTCATTTAGATCAAACGCCAACCAAAAGTAGGAGCTGTTTTCAATATTGGCGCGGGTGCGTATAGCTTGGGTACAAACGTATTATATCTGCGTCGCTGTCAAGGATTCAAAACATATGATATCTTAGCCAAATTGCCGTCATGGACAGCAAGCTAATACATTCGAGTACTACACGAACAAAACTAAATACATGAGAGCTTTTGCAGAACCAGCCGGTACATCTGTGGTTTATCAGGGGATTTAACTGGCAATTGGAGAGATCCAAAATTACTTTAAATGAGCTTTAATAGAGTAATGCCAAGCTATTTGACATAGCCGGCTTGGATTTTTGTTCAAGGTTTCTTGCGAATGAGGAATCACGTCGACAACACTATAAAACTAGCTTTAATAAAAATGAATGACCGCGTTAAAGCGTCAAAATACAGCAACCAGTCGCTTCTACCATTTATTACATGAATAATAAGAGTTTTCTATTCTATTATCTTTTAGGCTTTACAAAGGGTACTCGAGAACAGAAACGCCGTTTTTATGCCAACGCTTAGTGCCGTCTAGTGTGCGCTACACACATGACCATGATTGAATTAGGCACAAGTATGTTAATTTGTACCAATATGAACGCTTATTATAGATTATCTAAACTTAAGCCATCACAACGCTACGCTTTTAAGCATTTTCTTGGCAATCATAGTTTTGTGTCAAATGAATCAAGTGCATCATACCCAAACGCAAGGACCACCGTTATTCTAAGGCCGTCAAAAACTATTTACTGTTTTCACACTGTAGATCATTGAAATGATCTGCGTAACGCAGTAGAGCGCTCCACTGTCAGACGGCGACGATGGTTCTGGCCCAACAGATACCTCTTTTGGATCATTATCAGTTCTAAATCAAGATGTATACAAATATAGGTAAATTTCGGTATAATCATCTACAAAATGCAATTATATTGAATCTGTGTGGCTGTCGCAAATCAATACCTGTGTAATCTTGCCAAAACCACGGTAGTGGACAAACAGCTTATAAATTCGAACCTTGTACGAGTGAAACAATACATAAGAGCTTTAGCAGAACCAGCAGGTGCCCACTTAAACTATATATATATATGTTTAAATGGCGATCCGGGCGATCCAGAATAACGTTGATACAGTTTCCAATAAGGTATGTTGCGCCATTTGACACAACCGGCAAAATTTAGCTTCGAAGTAGACGCAAGCCTTAAGAAGATGACAAGCATGGACAACAAGGCGCTGCAACAGACCTTGGACTAGCAGCCAGGATACAACATGGTTCATTTTTTTTAGAAAACAGAAAGTGATTTTTCTAGGTTGACGATACAGCTGACAAAAATTAGAAGCTCATATAAGATTACTAAGCTAAATTTAAATGGAAAATAGTATCTCTTGGGATTATGCCCGACTAGGAGAGACGCCAAGGCGGTGGAAAACCAAGTGATGGTTAAGAGAACAGGATAAACATGGCCTATTCTTTTGTGTTTTGCATCGCCGAAAATAATCACTAAATGCCAAAAAAGAGAAAGTAAGAATAAACGCAATTTGAATGCGTTGTCGTCACCATCGCCGTCGTTAATTAATAACCCACTTACTACTATCGTTACCTATTAAGCAAAATTAAGGTCGAATACTTGACTGACAGTTTTGTGTACTAAACAGGCAGGAGAATTATATCGTACGGCGACAAACAAAATGTAAATATAAGACTAACTTTATTGGCACATATTACATGTATATGCAAAAGGGGCCTAGAAGAAACTTATTGTGAAGATCGGTCTGGTTATCTCCAGTATTAGCGCATCTTTGGCATCCTTTCCCTGGGCTGCCTATGTGAATATTTCGAAATCTCTAGATGTATTTAGCGGTTTACGTTAGAGACCGCTGAAAAGTAACAATGCGCGTATTTTCTGTCTCAATTTTAGCCGTTATTGCAATCCTGCTTGCATCGGCTCATATACAGGCGCATCCTTCAGTTAACTCAAACCCAAACAATAAATAAGTGAAACGACTTAACAATGCTGACCTTTCTTTTTGTACTTTCTACATATTTGCTTGTTTGACTCTAAAGGTGGTTTTACAACCGCATGTACTTATTTTAAGGTTTGGTAGAACTCGACAATATATATTTTTTCCGAATGGAAGGAGTGACGGAAACGTCTTGTTTAGGAGTGACGATGATTTATTTAAGTAGCTATTCTGCCTTTGTTTTCCTACATAGTTGTGCAAAGTTAACGTTTGCGGAAGAATAAGTCAACGCGTAAAGGCAGCATCATCACTTTGATACACAAATTAAGGACCTAGCAGGACATAACATGCAATGGCAAATTTGTTGCTATTGCCTGAGAATAGCTTTTTTGACGTGCATATTTTGTCGTAATGCCAAAAACGGGCTCTCCCGCAAACGTAGATTTTGAACAACTATGTAAGAAAAAAGTAAGGCAAAACAGCTACTTTTATAGATTTCATCCTCACTCCTAAACAAGACGTTTCCACCCTCTTCTTCCTTTGGGAAACAATATTTTTGTGCCGAGTTCTACCAAACCTTAAAATAAGTACATGCGGTTATGGAAAACCGTGTATATTTGTCGTATGTCTGTCGCCACAAAGTAGTCACCTGATAATCGTAATTTATCCATATATACACACATAATTGCTTACGATTGTGTGGTTTCGCGATCTGTCTTGTGGGCTGTGTTGGTTATTCATCGTGTGTCTATCGTTCCCGGCATGCAGCAGGTTTGCTGTAGAAGAAATTGCCATATAGTATTGTAAACACAGCCTAATGCTGCTCTCGGTTGTGACGTTAATGTTAATGTTGCTCTTTTCCCTATGTCATTCGTAGACATTCGAAACCTTTGAAAGAATAGCACTCAAGTCAAGAAACAGGTCAGGGGTAACAATGGGCATCTTCTCTGTGCTAGTTCTAGCCGTTTTGCAGTCCTGCTTGCATCGGCATAAATACTTCTCCAAAAAGATAAATAAGAACGACAACATAGCAAAAAAATGTAAACCCTTAAACCTAAACTACACTCCCTTTGTAACTATAAACATACTTGCTAGGTTAACCTTATCCATCAATGCTACGCAGTTATCACTTGGCAATCGTTAACTAGCAAAATATATTCACATTTTTTTCATGATTATGCTAGTTTCATAATTGTAGGAGACGTTATTACGTAGAAGGCGAATCCTTAGAATCGTTTTCTTTAGTGCCGCCATAGTAACCATATGTTTAGCCGAACTTGCACTCCAAGCGACGCATCAATATATCCCTGGCCGATTCAGCAGCCCTATACGGGGTTTCGGCCTGGCATGCTAACAATTCAGCAACCGCAGGAAACCGAAGTCGCCTGCGCCGGGCTCTACGGGTCGGAGCCCTCGGAGTGTTCATATGGCGTACCGGACGGTGAGCTCAGCGGCGGTGCATCTACTCACCTGAACGATTCCCTGAGATCTGAAGGCAGAAGAGCGCCGCCGACTGTGGGAAGACCCTGCACTCAAGAAGGAAGGCGAGCGTCAACAGAGAATCTCCCTACGGCAGGAGGAGTGGAACGGTCTGGAGAAGGGTGCTTCAGGCGCCAGTCTCCCCAAGGTTATACCAAACATCAAAGAATGACTAACTCGGCCCGGGAACGAACTAACCTTCCACCACAGGTCCTGACGGGGCACGGGGATTTGCAGTCCTACCTGTTCAGGATCGGGAAGCCTCTCAGCTCTACGTGCGTTTACTAAGGCGATGAACATGAGGACACCCCAGAACACACGATTCCGATGTGTCCAGCATGGGTGGAGCCGCATGCCTCCATTCCGTTTTTAACAACACCAGTACCGAACGCGCCGGGGGCGGGCCTGCCCAGCATCGGCAAGTTAATGCGGAAGTCTTGCCCCAGTGCCTAGAAGTGACGAACATTTTTAAGAAAATACTCATTGTAAAATCAATGGTGGAGAGGTGGCTGGTTTTTCGTGGGTTGGAGTCCCACACTATCGGCCCACATTTGCAGACGAGTGGTCCTGCGGTGATGTTTGCAAGGTGTGTGCAAACCGCATTTTCCAGTTACTCCTCTACACAAATAAAAAGGCAGATATCATGGGAGTTCCAGTCGACTAAAGAAATCACAAGAAACTGCAATCAAATACGAGGCTTTTTACCAAAAAGCACGACACATTATTATTAAGGCACAGCTTGAAATCGTCGACGTCGTAACGACCTCGCACCTCGTCTACAATTCAGTACAGACACGTTAACACACACGACTCAGCCGATGGGAAGATTTCAAGTAAAGTTCCATAGAAAAATGGTAAAAAAAGCGCCAATAGGGTAGGGTCAGTATAGGAGAGACAGTTGTATTAGCCCTGCATGCTACTCAGCCTCGTCGCAGGACTCTGGGCTTTTGATAGAAAGTCTGATCTGTGTCAGACATAAAGGGAAAGCACTGCAAGCGACGCCTGGCAATCAGACTGCGCCTAGATTCCTTGAATATTTATATTTGAATCAACATGATCCGGAGAAGCATAAACATGGCAAGGATAGTTATAAGAAGTGGTTCTGAAATCCAACACGGTCCTATTGCGTAACCATTATTTGTCGCACGGCTAAGCTTCACTAAGCACGTAAGTCACAACAACATTTAGGAAATAAACGAAGTCCTAACGACCGGGGAACACAAATGCTGAATTAGCCGTTACGAGTAGTTCTACCGTGTCCCCAGGCTTCTCGGGCTGACCCTCAGCCAAGATTTAAAATCCACGGGACTGCTTTTTGCAGTGCTTTATAGACGTACCCGCGTAAATACAAATATCTTCTCATTTATTGACCAAAAAGGTATATTACATGTCATATGATTTAAAAACAATGGTTAAAAACAATGGTTAATTAGTTGCTTTCCCTTGCCAACCGTCGTAGGCTATCGAAGCTCTGGCACCCCTCAAAATGATATCGGGGGCAATGCTGAAGGCAATGTCTACATATACAGGTTGCTTGCGGCTCATGAAAGTCTCTTCGCGAACAAAGCTGGTGATGGAGGCCATGCACAGCGTATCGAGTGATGACATGTCGGAGGTCCTGCAGGGGTTCCTTCCAAGCAGAGGATGTCATGGCTCGAGTTCGGTAGAAATCCGTGGGGATTTTGCGCATCTTTTCTGCGAAGGTAGTCCTAAACAATTGAAGAGCAGGTGTGGGCCGGAGCTGGAAGCGTGGCACGAGGTCCTCTAGGTATGGTCCTGTCCCGGCCAACGCGTACACCAGTCGGTTCTGGGCGTTCCGCGGTAAGCCCAAGACTCTCTTCAAGAACGTTGCTTTGACCCTGTCCAGTTGGTCCAGCTGATGTGCCGACAGGTGCTCCCAGATGACATCGATTCCATAGGAGGCAACCGAAGATACCTTGAGGTGGAAGAGTTGAAGGGCGGTCGACAGTGAGAGCTTCTGTGGATCGCCGATCGTCGCCATGGCCACGACGCTCTTTGACACGCGCTCGGTGATATGCTTGCTAAAGCATACACCCCTGCTGGAGAAGATCACCCCCAGGTAGCAGAAGTTGCTCACATACTTAACGGGCGAGTTGCGTAATCGAAGACGATCGTGAGAGGCGAGGGCGCCTCCTGCCCTGAACTTGACAGCTTTGGTCTTCGACGCGTTCACACACATGCCGTTGTTGTCACAGTACTTCTCCAGCACCTTGATGGAAGCCTGGAGGTCCCGCCTGATGCGACTAAACATGACGATGTCGTCCGCATATAGAAGAATGCCCACCATGGGATACAGCTCCTTGACAAGGGCGGGCAGGTCGCTTAGGAGAACAGCAAAGAGCAGGGGACTCAGGTTGTCCCCCTGGGGGTACCCCGTGGTCTGGAGGAATGGCGGATGCTCACAGACTCCATCATCCAGAGCGATAGAGTTGGGTTGGAGAATCGATGCCAGGAGGGTGAGCAGTGGTCGGCCGATGCCTAAGCGGGCGAGTTTCTCCAACACGGTGTCCCTAGGTGCCACGTCAAACGCGGACTTTAGGTCCACGAAGACGGCGTGCAGTGGCCGCCGCTTTTTCTGCAACGATGAAGTTATCTCATCTAGAAGTTCGCCGCATGCTGTGGATGTTGACTTGTGCCGTCTGAAGCCGTGTTGTTCTTGTGGGAGCGCCCCTCTGACTTCCAGGTACGAGGACAGTCGCCTGTACAGCAAAGACGACAACAGCTTGTACACACAGCTTTTCTTTGCTATCCCTCTCCATGATGACTCAAGAAGAAGGTCGCCTTTACCCTTGGGGATCACCTTCAAAATGCACTCCTTCCATGTTTCAGGAATGCGTCCTTGGGATAGGCATTTGTTGACAAGGGTTGTCCAGAGGGGGATCAGCGAGGTGGCCACCTTTAGGTGCTCGTTTCTCACGCGGTCAGCGCCAAACGCCTTGTTGTTCTTGAGATGCTGAATGGAGCTGGAGACCTCGTCCTCAGAGAACGATGACTCAAGAGACCGCGCAAACTCTTGTTCCCAGGCGGTTGCGGGAAGAGTTGTAGCGGGAATGGAGACCGGGATGGTGGAAGCACTCGTGAACATACGCTCGAAGTAGGATCGAAGTTTCACGGGCGCGATGGGACAGCTCGTGAACTTGAACGGCCCCTTCAGGTAGGAATACGGAGTCTCCTGTGCCTGTAGGACCAGTCGTTGCTCCTGTAGTTCGGCGAAGGCCACCTTCTTTATCTGCAGCAGGAGACGGTAGTCTCGCCGGAACGCGCTGTAGGCGTTCTTCATCACGTTGCATGCTCTAGACGCCATCAGAAGCTGCATTAGGTAATGCCTTGCTTGATAGCAGTCTCTGTCAAACCAGGGCGGTGATTTGCGCGAACAGACTCCATGGGGAAGAGCTGCATCGATTATGAGGCTGGTAAGAACGGCGGAGAGGGCGTCCACATCGAGGTCCACTAGAACTGCAGGATCGAACCGCAAAAGTTTTTCCCGGAGTAGCCCGATGTTGATGTCCTTAGACACGCCCTGTCTCCTGGCGCCCAGAGCGTCGGGATTGACAGCCAGAGCGACTGCGACGGGAATGTGTTTCCTGAGTCTCATCATAGCCGAGCCCGTTGGCCAACCTCTGAAGACGATATCAGAGCTGGCACCCCTGAATGCGAAGATATCAATGGTGGAGCTGCCTGGTCGCCGTGGGTTATCTTGGGGGCCTCGGGAGTCGGAGTAGTAGGTGGGAAGGGACCGGTCTGAGCAAATCCAGAGCCCATACCCTTGAAGTGCCGCCAACACTGCCTCCGTACGAGAAGAGAGTAAAGGTCATTGCCTGCAGTTGAGGTCGCCGGCGAGGAGCACCGGGCGGTCGTCGGGGACGCAGGCTAACCCTCGGCTGATCTTGTCCAGCAGATCCAGCGTGGTGTCGCCGCCACCACTGCTGTACATTCCCACGAAGGCGAAGTCGGGAGTGGAAAGTACCAAAGTGTTGTCTATAAAATGTAATGTAAATACAAATGTGCAACGGTGGGGTTCGAACCCACGCACCTATGTGGAATGGTGGTTGGCAGGTTCGATTGAAAACTGCAAGAGACTGATTGAGCAAAAGATAGGCGAGATGTTTTAATTAATAATAAAATGGCGAATAATTTGTTTGTGCCTTGGCTCCTTTATTAAAATCTAGCCTTACTGATTGATTCTTCAACTTAAATGAGACTCCAGTAGACACAAATACTTCTTTATCGGATTATTGTCAGATTTATTATCACACATGTTGTGTAGACAAAGTACAGTTAAAATATGTGCATGTGTATACATACACATATTTGGACTTATAAAATTAATAGATATGTAAAAGCTATGACGCGAGCTTGGTTATCTAGACTAGCTAGAGACGGGACTAGGGTGCAGGAGGCAGCATGGTATCTACCGCAAGGTAGTTTACAACGTCGACACACACAAGAGTCCGAGGGATCATGGAACCCGGATGTCGCGCACAGCACGTGGTGGAAACCATGCACGGCGAACCTAGTCACCACATGGCGGTTAGATTTTCTTGGCCCTTTCCATGCCTGGTTTTGCATTGCTCCTGTGCTAAAAAAATCCGCATCAATTTCAGCAAACTTGCACTCCCACGTTTTGAGGACGTTGACGTAGTTGGAAGATGAAGGCAAGTCGAAACGTCGTCTTAGCTCCTCGACGAATAGGGGGGTGTCCGTGAGGAGATAGACAAGTCGGTAGCGGGCTGAACGATGGAGGCCCAGGACTCGCTTGAGGTACGCTGCCTTCAGATTATTTAGATGCTCAAGGCTGGCTGGGGTGAGATTGTTCCAGATTATTTCGATACCGTAGGCGGCCATTGGAGCAATCTTTAGATCAAACAGCCTCAGTCTCGTTGGGATGGACAACAGCTGCGGCTTTCTAATTGTGGTCATTGCTACCAGCGCCTTTCTTTGATATGCTGCAGGAAATATCGGCTGTTTGACGTTAGAAGCAGTTTCAAGTAGAGAAACTTACTAACGTAAGGAAGGTCAAAACCGGCCAAACAAAGTCCATCGTTAGCAGCCAAGCGTCCGTCTCTTCTAAATTCATGGATACTGTATTCATCAGATTTACAGTTAGTCTAAGCTCAGACGTGGCCGCGTGAAGTTTGGCTAGGGCCTGTTGAACCTGAAGGCGACTCTTCCCATAGATGAGGAGATCATCTGCGTACAAGATCACCTCTACAAGATTTCTCAGACCCCGAATTTTCGCGGGTAGGTCCTTAATAAGGACTGAGAAAAGTAACGGACTCGAGTTGTCGCCCTGCGCCACGCCCGTAGTCTGGAGAAAAGGGGCAATTTGGACATACCGTCATCTATTCTGATTTTTTTGCCTTGCAGGATGGCCATGAACAGGTTGAGAAGGGCAGGAGGGACACCAACCTCGGCCAGAATTCGCAGAAAAATGTCTCTGGGCGCCGAGTCGAAGGTGGCTTTAAAATCGACGAATACGGCGTACAAAAGTTGGGATCTTGCTTGAGCCTTTCTGATAGCCCACAACAGATTGGCGCATGCCGGATTTATCGGATTATAGATTTTATGTTCACTGCACTTACAGAAAGCAAACTGGTATCTAGTTGCAGAGGAACAAATATTATTTGACAAATAGTTCCAGATTGTAGGGTAATGGCGCAACCATCAAACTTTCGAACAAATTGAATCTCAGAAATGGTGGCATCCTGAGCAGTTTTACTAGTTGATTTAAAGGCTAAAGAAACTAAGAAGTAGCAAAAATAAAAATAAAAACATTCTAATGAAAACTCACCTCAAGATATTTTAAACGCTAAACGTTTTTTTTCGAATGTTTATATCCGAATTGTGCGGATATGCCCTGACCGACTGACTCAACTGTGCTTTGTTCAAGTTCAAGACAGCTTTTGACGCCATTGAAGGTTGTGCTGCGATGAAGTAACCTTATCAATCAAATCAGGATTGACAAAGTCCACAATTAAAACCACCAATTCCCCCATTGACACTGTTGGAAGCAGCACAGCGGTCAACCACAGATTTGCCAGAGGACGCTTTCTGCGTGGCGACGTTGCAGACGTCCATTGGCATGTACAGACAACCACGAAGTACCCGGTGTACATGGGGAGGCGAATAACAACAAACGAAAAGCTAGCAGCCCGCCTCAGCAGCAGCAGCAGCTGAGCAAGGCCTATGTCATGACAAGGCAGAAGTCTGACAGTCTTAGCAGCAAAAAGGCAGTCAGCTGGCAAATGGCCAGTGAAAGCGGCAACCGCGTTAACAGCTCGGCTCTAGTTGGAGCCGATTCCGATAGCATTGCAGATCTACAAAGCAACCAAGTGGTTGTTAGTGAAACGCCGGGGCTTGAGGCGGGCCATGATTCCGGATGGTGTGAGATGGACGCTGGGGGAAAAGCTGCGGCAGCTAAGGAAGGGTCGCATTTGTACGCGTTGACATCGCAAAAATAATAGCGGTTCGGTGGAAAAGCCGACTTTCACCAAAGGAGGCAACCTAGTTATTGTAGTAGAGGTACCAATGGTAGAGTAGCTCTACTGAGTCTCAGCAGTCGTTAGTCGGCGTTCTTGTCGTTTTTGCCGACTAAGTGGCTCTAGATCGGTAGTGAACAGCAAGATAAGCGGTGTGCACACCCTGCGCACCTCTACTATTGTCTACCTAGAACTATTGCCAGCGTTCCTAAGGCGCTTGGAGTCACCGAAGCAATTTGCGGTTCATCAAAAATGCCACGACGGGTACAGTCATGGATACGGATAATGCCAGTCGGGATGATTTTCTATCGGGAGCTTCTTCATTGATGCCCCTGCTACAGTATCGACCAATCGGAATGTCGACTAGCGAGTCCGCCACGCCATACAAGTGCTATGGTTCCACCAGTCACACTAGAAAGAATTACAATCGACCCGCCTGCTGTTGTCTATGTAAATATAGCCATTTAACGATTTTTCGTCGGGTCGTGTATTCAAAGGCTAAATCGTATGGAACTTTTAAAGAAATCCGTAAAACATGCATTTCCTAAACAGCCCGAGGCCTTACCCGTTAAACTTTGCGCACTCGTGGTGGACATAAAGCCGGCCGCAACTTTTGGCAGGCGCAGTTTTGCCGCCGTTATCCAAAATGGTGTCGAAGTGTCTATAAAGAATTCCCGTGATTCTATAGCAAGGCAGTCCGTTCCAAACCAGTTTGGAAAAACGTGATTAGTCTTGCCCACAGCATAGATAAGATTGTGCTGTCGGCCACAGGGAAGCTCATCGCGCGAATTGTGGGCACAATTGTGGCTCCAGTAGGCGCTATTATCGAAAAAGTTACGTCGATTATATTGGGGAAGCCTTGGGACGCTTGACCGTATCTGCCGAATAATTGGGCCCCGTAAACTAGTCTATCGGCATAAGCATCTGCAAAGAGATAGCAAATGCAGTTAAGACAGTGCTTACCCAAAGCAAACAAACAGTTTAACTGAAGATCCAGAATATTTGCCTTCGGGTTTCAGATGGCTCAAAGGTGTTGCATACGGAAAACTTATAATACTGAAAACGGATATTCGACACTGAGTCTCGCGCATAGACGGAACAACTTGCAGATCAACTACAAGTAGACACCCAAAGGCCCCAGCTCTTACCGCCCTATTTGCCTACTCGGCTCCCTGGCCAAAGCTTTCGAGTCTATCGTGGAGGCACGCCTGCGGGACTTCGCGGAGGAGAACGACCTGCTGTCAGAGGCCCAGCATGGGTTCCGCAAAGGCCACTCGACAATCGGCGCCATAAAGCAGATCCAGACGCAGGCCGAACTCCTCCACGAATCCCCGCCAAGAAGACGGGACCTCTACCTCGCTATTTTACTAGACGTACGAAACGCTTTTTACAGCCTACTCTGGAGAGTCATCCTGGAGACTCTTCACAGGAAGAACGTTCCCTTTTACCTACGGCGCATTATATCGAAATACCTAAAGGACCGGACAGTACAGTCCCACGGAATCGTTTTTAACATGACTGCAGGGGTGCCACAGGGCTCCATACTTGGCCCCCTGCTATGGAACATAGCGTACGACGACGTGCTGCGACTAAGGGACTTGCCCCCCGGGGTCAGCCTCCTAGCCTATGCCGACGACCTCGTCCTTACCGTCCAGGCCCGGACACCGGACCTGCTGCAAAGCCGTGCGAACGAAGCACTTGAAGACGTCGCCCGCTGGATGCAAGCGGCGGGACTCGCCCCCGCCAAGAGCGAGGCAATACTTTTGGTAGGACGGAGAAACTGTCCTGCCATTCACCTTCGCCTAGAAGACCAAGAGATTGTGCTTGTTGACAAGGTCAGGTACCTCGGGGTCACCCTAGACAGGGGTCTCCGCGGCACTGAACACGTGCGGCGGGCGACGGAGAAGGCAACCAAGACAGCAAACAACGTCGCACCGCTAATGCCTAATAATCATGGACCACGACAAACCCAGCGGCGAATAATCATGTCCGTGGCCGAGTCAGTCGCCCTATACGGAGCTCCGGCCTGGCCGACCGACACTCTGAAGCTTGCCGTCAACAGGACGCGCCTGCGTCGGGCCCAGAGGGTCGGAGCCCTCAGGGTGATCGCGGCGTACCGGACGGTAAGCGCAGCGGCGGCGTTCGTCCTTGCTGGAACGATTCCCTGGGATCTGAAAGCTGCCGAACGCCGCCGCTTATGGGGTAACCCCCAGCGCAAGAAGGACGAGGAGCGTCGGCATACTATCGACCTCTGGCAGGAAGAATGGGCCGGCCTACAAGAGGGTGCCCCTGGCACCAGTCTCCGCGCCGTTATACCCGACATCAAGGAATGGCTAAACCGCCCGAGGGGTGAACTCACCTTCTACACGACCCAGATCCTGACAGGGCATGGCGACTTCCAGTCCTACCTGTTCAGGATCGGGAAGGCTCCCAGTCCTAAGTGCATCCACTGCGGCGACGGACCGGAAGACACTTCAGACCACACGGCACTGAAGTGCCCAGCATGGGCGGAGCAGCGCGTACCTCTACTGCTTCTAATGAACACACCGGATTTTAACCTACGCGACGTGTGCAAAAAAATGACGGAAACGCTTTTAAACTGGAACACCACAGCCGGAGTCTTCAGAGCCATTCTACAGAAGAAAACGAGCGCCAACTACCTACGGCGCCCCCCCCTCCCCGTGGCTCCCGGGGAACACACCCGCCAGGAGTAGAAGACTCGCCCCCCCTGACTGTTTGATGATATGCGCAACGCAGTTCCCAGTCAGTGTGGGGGACGGGGACATGACTGGTTTTTAGTGGGTTGGAGCCCCACACTACCGGCCCGCATCTGCAGGGAGCTCTCCTGCCGCAGTGCCCGCGTGTGCAACCGCATTTCCCAGTTAGTCCTCTATAAAAAAAAAAAAAAAAAAAAAGACACAACATTTTAACAAACAACAACTTTTAACCGACTATCAAACCAACCACTCGAACCAATTCCGGTCATTCTTTTCATATCGAAAACTATTTTTCAAACGTCGGAGAGAGAGCGAGAAATCTAAGCTATTTCTTGTTAAAATGTATATCTTGCTTATTCCGCTCTCTTGGAGGCCATGTCGCATGTCGCAAATAGTTTTATGTAAAACTGTGCTCGTGAAAAAATCGTGTAAAATTCTCGTTCGTTCTCGAGAAGGCTCGTTTGCCACACCGGAACTCTGGGAAAGACTATCTGCTTTACCTACTATAGTGTTTAACATCCCTGCAAACAAAGAGAGAGGACGCACCCTTATTCCAGTTATTTGGGAAAACCTGGCACGTTTTCGTCGGTGGGCTCGAATAACTAAAAAACCTCACCGGCCTGGTACAAGGCAAGCTTTTGCCACGCGAACTGATTTTTGACGGGCTTTTTTTCTTTCAAAAATGGCACATACGAAGCTTCTTCACGGTGATGTTTTGTCAGCTGCCTGCACGCTTCTTTTTTTTTTATGGGGGGTTGGATGGTAATGCACCATCTCTTTATATTGAGACATCTGCGCTCCCCGTTTATTTTTGTTTTCAATTATGGTCGATTTTTAATCCACTCTGGCATTCACCTTCTTTAAATTGGAAACCATGAAAGCCTATTTAGGAGTGGCCGGTCTGGATCTCGAACCCAGGCCTCCAGAATGCAAGGCAAAGGCTTTTGCCAATAAGCCATCTTGCTCGGTAAACTTAGCTACTGGCCAGACCACAGAACATTAACAAACCCTTCACAAGCATCCATGGCGACTTAGCCAAAACTGTTACGCTCCACCTTACATACGCTATACATACTATAAATACGGCCGCCAGACTTCGCTGCCGTAAATTAATTTGAAGCCTCACTTTTGGCTGTGGCCAGGAGCCCACAAATATGATCGTGTGTTTGCTTCATGTCCGCTTGAATAGTACACCTGCAAGTCTGCGTTCTAAATATTACACACAATTGTTTAAAAAAAACAGAAAATGCAGCATTTTCAAACAAAGTCGAGGAGGTTCCACAAACGGCAAAAGTGAATGGATTCCACACAAGTAAAATTAGAAAATAACTTATTGAAGTATTTACATAAGATGTAAACAAGTATGAAGTCCCTTTACAACTTGAGCCGCGTTACTACACCTAGCGACCAGGTGTCCAGACTGTCCGCACCGTTTGCAAGCTAAATCATTACGGCGGTTAGCTGCAACGTAACCATATATTTGGCACTTGACACAAGGTACCGGAGCGCTACCATATAAAATAACATTGTCTTATCTACATGCCAAGAATACTTCAATTAGCAAAATCGTGCATATACGAATAAGAATTTAATCAGTTGGGAACGGAGTCAGCCCCGTACCAACACTTCACTTCAAAACTTCTTTCTTTACCGGGACGATACCGGGATCCTAATATATAATCCTCCGTCAAAGTCAAAGTCCTGGCAAACTCGTCACTACTGAACAAATATGTCGTGAATACCCTTCACGGTGCTAGCTCTAAAATAAACTAATCTAGATCTGCAGTTAGGATTGTAGTTCTTACTGCAGAGCAAAAAAATGTTGCCTTGAAAATGCTTATTGGTTGTCATTATTAGACCGTTGATAACATGTTTTGACTTGCGTGATATAACTATCCTTGAAGCTAACGAAGAAGGAAACGGCTTCGTATCCGACTGTCAATACGGATTCCGGAAAGAGCGCCCGAAAATTAGCACCACTAAGCGGGTATAAGAAACCGAGCTCCTCCGCAGGTCTTCGTCAAGAAAACGCGATCTCCCACTAGCCGTTTTACTCGAGATAAATAATGTTTTTAGCAACTTTCCGTGGAGAGTCATACTCGCAACTCCTTACTGGAATAACACCCTGTTTTAACTTCTTAGAGTATTATTCCACTATCTACATGACCGGACGATTCAATCCCAAGGAATGACTTTTAATATGATTGCAGGTGTGCCACAAGTCTCTATTCTTGGGCCCCGCTATGGAACATAGCTTACGTCAACGTGCCGCGGCTGGGAACATCCCCCCCGACCCGACCTCTTCGCCTGCGCTAACAAACATTAGCAAATGAATGCAGAAGTCTCTGCTTCAGTAGCTTGAAGCTACGAAAATTTAAAAACATAAATTTGAGTCAAAACTATATCTAATACCCGCGGCATTATGCGCACTCTTCAGGCCTCCGGGGACAAAGCTAAATAAGAGTAGACTCGCTCCTCCGGCTTAGTGGGTTGAAGCCTTACGCTACCGGCCCATACTTGCAGAGCTTTCTGCAGTGGTGTCCGTGTGTCCGTATTCTTTAAATACTCGTCTATACAAAAAGATTTAAGAGTCATAATATGTTCACTTCCCGATAAACTCGTTCACACCGCTTGTCTAGTTAGACACCCTATTTTTAGGTGAAAAGCTATCTCCCTTAGTCCTCGCCTTTTCGGTCATACCGACAGCTACAATTGTAAATTGCGTATTGTAATAACACGAAGAAACAATGTCACTGTTTAGATAATGCTTTACTTATGACCTCAACATTAGCACCTGGCCGGATTATGGCATCGCAAAGTCACGCAGAGCATTATTATAGTAGACAGGTTTTACATCAAAGCAAAAACGACACGTAATGACCAGATAAAGCGGAACTCGATCCGCATCAGGCAAACGAACAGACAGCTTGACGTTACTAGGAAGCAATTCCTTAGGTTGTTAATCTAACAAAATGACCAAGTTGCGCAGACGCGCTTACATGCGCCAATTTCAACTTCTAGCCGTGGCGAACGCAGGAGACCTCACGACGCCTCCTTAAAACAGTCACGAGACAGCAATCCATTGCCAATTGTTTTTGCAGCGAAAAACATCCACTCATGTATGGCGCGACAACACCGCCACAGGACTAGCTTTCTATATAGAGCGAATCTCAACAAAGTCCTCTAGTGCTGCCGACGTGTATGTGCGGATTCAAGGGGAATTACTACACGTTTTGTTGCAGGCAATTGTATTTTCTATTTAACCGAATGAAAGTGTTTAAACTAGCAGGTATAGTAGGGATTCGTCAATATGGTTAGCTTACTTTAAGTAATTAGTGGATCCTCGTGTGTAACTATATATCTGCATAAGATTGCAATGCACAGTTTATTCACCGGCTAAATAACAGAATCAAAAAGTTCATGCAACGATTAGAACGCATATTAGCAGACTTACTCTCATACAACCAAATTACCACATTTGTTGAATTGTGACAATCATTATATGCGTTCCTCGACAATCCAACATTGCTCTCTGTTTTCCGAATGACGTCTGAGGTTGTCAGTAGGCACGTAGCTGTCAAGCAACTTCGTGCTTATCCAGTTGGACTCCATGCAATACAGAACCACGTGCTGTACTGTTTTGTCGACTGTATGTCGACTTTACACAGTGGGTATAGATTAATCTTCGGGTCTTTACATCTCTTGCGGTATCTGGCAGGTAGAATTACCGTCCAGGTCAGATACAATAGGGAGCATATCACAACGTATGTCACGTGCTCACAGACTTTAACGTCGTCGAAAATTGTTCCCCAAACATGTATTTTTTATTTAAATTTGGCGCATTACTTCTTCATTAGATAACAATGTGGTGTTTTCACATTTTTCGATGGCATTACTGAGATGCACAAGCTGTGGGACAATGTTTCAATGCTCCCTCTAGCCCAACGGTCCGCATGATCGGTAAGTCTACGCCTTCTTCATAGCGCAGATAAACCGATAATATTCTAGAGCAATTACTTATTTACCACACCTTATCGGCCACACGCTGTGATGGCCTTAGGACGTTTAGGTCTCTTTGTTGGGCGCGTCCTGTCTTTATCATGATCATCTTCATCATAAAGATGTTATTATATCTACGCCTATCTTATTTGCGAAAGGCGCTCTTAAGACGCTCTTAACCATTCGCTTTACCAACCTAAAAAACACTTTTTCGGGGTGACCCTTAGCCAACATTTAACGCCCACGGGTTTGATTTCGCATTGCTTCTTAAAACGGACCCTATAAATGCAAATGTGTAACGGTAGGAATCGAGCCCTATGTGCACCTATGTGTCTCCTCTGGTCGCCAGGCGCACGTGAATGTAATACACCGCCAGGCTCGACCGCTTTGCAAACCTGTTATATCCAATTAAAAAAAAACAACAAAAACTTTGAACCTTACGAAGAATATCGCTTCTCCTTTTAGTGTGGGCTTTTTGCTTGTGTCTCTGGCACAGTCTGATGTATTGAGTTTTTTTTTATGGCAGTGGAACTGCGTTCTATGAGAATAACGGTTTCATGATTGCCCTGGTTTAGCTTTGGCTTAAACAGCTAAATGCAAATGTGTCATCGGCGGGTGCTTGGACACGGAAAGGAGCTGCTGATTGGCACGCGCCTTTTGAGCGGCCCATACACTCAGCTGTAATGTCCATTCCGGGCCTATAATAATAATATTCATTATCATAAAATAAACATTCTATTTTTGCAGGCGAGCGACAAATGGAAATGTACCCATCTATCAGCACATGAGCGCTTAAATTCGTGACAATCAAATTGCGGTTGGATGCAGGCGGTCGGCCATCTATGCTTAATCTGACGTGCAACTTCGTCTCATGTAGAGGCTGCCAATGTTAAGAGTTGCCGCTGTTAGATCGTGACATCGACTGTACCAGTAAGTCTAATCAGCAAAAATCGTCACATCACCCAGATTCACGATTGTGTTTTGGCTATTATTCTTCCTTATTCATCTACTCACAGCATTTCTGGTCAAAGGTGTGTAAAAAAACTGCCCGGCAGCTACGATAAGAACCTAGGTAATTATAATAGGTAAATTTAGACTCAATCCATATTGCGAAATACATGTAAAGAGAAAAGGCACAGGAAATGTGCAGCTCATTCTTTCGCCCGGACTCCCAAATCTAAGACCTCGACGACAGGAACCTGCTTTAAGGAACTGGTCGACAAAAACATCCCCGATTGTTCTTAATATATTGAATCTGTGTCGTTATCACAAAATCAAAACTCGCCAAAGCCGCTTTTTATTCAAAAAAGCTCAGACAGTTTTCTTACGGCGCGCTGTGTAAGAGTTCTGACTATCAATAAGTACATTGTATTTAGTACAATGAGTAACTTAAACCTAAATAGTTACGATACGCTTCGGGAGATTCTGTAACAACATTCTAAAAAATAAGGCAACAGTTACCTTGCTACTTGTTGACGGCTAGGGGTCTGAACAATTCTTATGTAGTACACAGCAACCATGTGCGAGCAGCGTCTTAGGTTAGCCCAGTCGCATTGAGAGGCCAGGCATGGCTGGGATCTATTAGACGAAACCATGTCTCACACAAAAGGGCTGACTTAAAAGTAAACGTTGATATACAGTTGTGAATTTAGACAAATTAGTTTCCAAACATTGTGTGCAAAATATCACTTTATATTGAGAACATAGATTTTTGATGACTTGCAGTTTATTTGTAATGCTCCATACTCTGGCTTCACCCGACGGAACGCCCAAAAGACGTTCAATAAAACAAGAAAGAGTGCAATAAGGAGAAGAACACATTTACATACCAAACACGTTTCAAAACAAATCAGCACAATAAGAATTTTTCTACAAACTCACATTGTGATGAATTGCTCATGAAAAGCTCCAAAAAATATTAATGATAAGCGTGACGTGTATTAGAGTACTGTATAACCTAGGGTATCAATAAACCCAAATACGTTGTCGTCATCGTCACAGTCGTTAGCAATTTACTAACTACTAATTCTAACTGACAACAGAAAGATACAAAATTGAGTACGTGGCTGATAACTTCTTATACTAAGCAGGCAGGAAATTTACATCCACCGACAAACAAAGGGAAAATATGAAAGCGAGCTTAGATTTTCGACAAAAACAACTACATAGTAACTCATTCAACGTATCGGCAAAGCGCTCAACCGTTAGACAGGGGACACTAGAGCTGTCGAGTACCTGCACCAGAGACTATCGCTGGACATTCAGCGGGGTAACGCCGCCTCTGTGCGCGGAACTCTGCTAGACTGGACATGCCCGAACCTGGAGGATATGTGACAGTTTCACCTATTTTAACCGGTGTGCACGTTCATAAAGAGACCATTGTTACCTCTAATATTTTTTTATATTATACGATGACGGATGATTCAGAATTAAAATATTTTTAGGAGATGGATGATCTGTAATTAAAATATAGGCTTAGTTAGTTTAATTCGTTTTTGTCCACGCACTATATGCTAAGCAAAACTACGGGCTTATATATATATATATATATATATATATATATATATATATATATATATATATATATATATATATATATATACGTTTATTTAGTTTTGGTGCACTTGTTATATTAGCTTTTTAGTATCTCAAACGAAATAACTAAATACTTGTATAACTTAATTATCAAGCTAAAATAACTTTATCTACAAAGGTTATATTCCTAGTTTATTGCACATATCGTTGATTGCCCATATACCTTTGCCAGTAATACTGACTTACTAATTAACAATGCACCCATATAGCTCTTGCTCAAATCTTTATTGGTTAACAGCTTACTTCTGGAACATAACAATATGTGGATGGATGTCTGAGTTGAGAATATATGGTTATGATACTGCAACACGATTTGTTAGTTGGTGTATACATTGGTGTACCTTTAGTACCTTACTGTTACATTTTCCTGTCTTTTCCGAAGAGGGTCACATACGCAAGGAAAAAAACTACAAAAATGTACACACATTGTTTATTTGATATTTCTGCAAAACAAGATGCCAGCACAATATTTAGGGTATATTTACTTAAGTTTAAAAGCTTATTAGCCAATATAGAGCTACTTCTCGGTATGCTCTCGCAGCTGCCAAGATACGACGTTCTTGTTTTTAGGGAAACGTGGGTTCGCCAAGTCCAGACGTGTGGCTTCAGCATCAACGGCTACTCCAGGTACTTCTCGCTCATATGTAAAAGCAGAGCAGGCGGAATTGCAATACTTGCAATGTAGCAAGTATGAAAGTACAGAAATACAGGTAGTTATAGAAAATGCAGACGAATGATTAATATCAATAATGGCAGAGAGCACACTATTCAGCTTATAAGTATTTACCGATTACCAAAGATAATTTAGACGACACCAAGACATTTCATTCACGAACTAAAGAATATATGCAAAGCCGGTGAATCACCGAACAAACAACAATTACAATTAATCGGTGACAAAAAGACGGAATGACATTCATTAAATACATAAGGTGTACTCGCTGTACTGACAAAAGCAACCCAACTAAATTAGGAAATTGTGCAAACTCAACAACACTGAATAAAAAGTACATTTTGTTAATATTATTAGATGAGGGCTATGTCCCGGAAGCACGGAAGAAGTGCATCCTTAAGGTCATCCCAAAAGGAAAGGGTGATCCTACTGATGTCCGATCCTGGAGGGGCATTGCCAAGAAGAGTTGTATTTATAAGATTTTGGCATCGGTGCTCACAAAACGCCTTTCTATATTCTTTCATCACCGTAACATGATACCACAAGAACAGCATGGATTCCGTCAAGGAAAGTCGGTCATAACAGCATGCACGAAGTTATTATCCGAAGTGAAAAGAAGCCTGGAACTTCATAAGTCAAGGGGAAGGTTTCTATATGCCTTATTTGTCGATCTGAAGGCCGCTTTTGACACTGCTCCGCGAAATATTGTACTCCAGACGCTCGTCAATGTAGGTGTTGACCCCAAGACACTAACCCTAATCGCCAGCATTCTTCAAGCAAACCCGATAATCCTTGACGATTCGATCTGCATGAGCCCGTTATCCAGACCACAGGTTATGCTCAAGGTGATAATCTTAGCCCACTGCTTTTTTCTACCCTTCTCAGCGATCTGCCGCCAATAATTCACAAAGAACACGATACGGTCGGCATCATACTATATGCTGACGATATCGTCATGTACAGTCGTGACAAGTTGGAGTTGCAGCGAAGCATACGCACCCTGGAGGAGTACTGCGAGAACAACGGCCTTAAGATTAACGCCGAAAAAAACAAAAGCTATCAAATTTAGACCTGGAGGACCGCTTGCTCGGTCCGATCGCTTGAAACTCAGTACTGGTGCAGTCGAGTTCGTTAACACCTTCTGTTACCTTGGGGTTAACTTTTCGATGAAGGGCACAACCTTTGGACAACACATCGCCGAACGAACTAGAAAAAGTCTAGTCGCGATGTCTACAATCGAAAAGCCCCAACAATTATCCCTGACCACACTCAAAGCACTTTTCGACCTGAAAGTTGCTTCGGTGGCGGCCTACGGCATCCAGGTCATATGGGAACACCTCAGCGTATCACAGCTAGAAAAACTAGATAAGGTTAAGCCTACGTTTTTCAAGCTAGCCATTGGGTTGCCACGAAATGCGAAAAGCCGTCTAGTTTTACCTTATGACTTCTACTCAACCATTTGTAGAAGATCTAGTAACTAGATTCCGTCTCTCAGAAACCGCTGCTCTTATTCAGTTTAGAGAAAACTTTATGAAGAAAGTTCGAGCAGTTCCCGGAAGCTTCTTTAATTCGCCAGCAATGGTCACACAGAACTGGCAGAGACCACTACAACCCAACCGACATCTCGTGACCCGCTATTCACTTCACGGGTCTCACCAAAAACTCTGCCATCGAGGAGGCTTCCACGATCCTGATGTCGGCTGTGTGTGCTGTTTATGTAACCAGCCGTGCCCTATCTACCATCTCGATACCTGTCAGAGAGCTATTTCTCTTACGCACTTAGCTCGATGATATGTTAATACTTATCTATAAACATGTGTTTATTACAATGATCTATATATATACATACCATACATATGGTGCAATAAACAAATGATGATTCTGTTCATATGCAGCCATGTATAGATATCGAGAGCCCATTCGATCACTGCCATCGGTAGAAAAAAAAATAAAATAGAAGAAACAATCAGACAAATTAGCAATGACAAATCACCTGGAAAACAAAGTGACGAACAATATAATTAAAACAAAGAGTCACATCCTCACGAGCATCATCTGGAGGCAGGTTATTAAATATTTACGCAAGGTCGCTTTTCTAGTGCACTTAAACGATTAGAACTTGCATTCATATATAAACAGAGACGCAAAGAAAATAAAAGTAACTTAAGACCAATTTCAACAATTTAGGCAAACTCATTAAAATGTTAATTGTAAAACAGATAAAACGGCACCTAGACGACAATACCATACTACATAATAAATACTTTGGATTCAGAAAAGGTAACAGCACACAGTTGGCGTTAGTTGCTGTGTATGAAACACTAGCGCATTAGATAGATAAGAGTAACAGACTAGTGAATGTGTTTTAGATTTGTCTAAGGCTTTCGATAGCATTCCACATGACCGCTTATTACATAAAATGCAACGCATGGGTATTACTGCAAACGCGCTAACCGTAATAGAAACATAAAATCTAAATAACAGAAGACAGACATACTCGTTCAACAACGAGTCTTCCGAAGTTACCTTGAGATCTTTCGCCGTTCCTCAAGGAAGTGTGATGGGTCTTTTTTTATACATCTTATATTGCGGGACGTGGTTGAAACAAAACAAACTTGTAAGAAATCACAGCAAAACCAAGCTCATACAATTTGAACTCCAAAATCGTCCGACTAGTGCACACATGATTTCAGACAACTACACAACCATCTCGATAAAACCAGCTCTATGCATTGCCACTGCTCCTCAACAGAACGAACCAATACGATCAAATATCTGGGAATGATGATTTTAAACAGAGACGCAAAATGTATCTTAGCACTCACACGTCAATTGTGTTGCAAAGAAAATGAGGAGGGGTGTGACAATATTAAGTCAAATACGAATCTCAGCAACAGTAACACTAAAACTTGAGGTATATCGTGCACTTGTGGAGAGTTACTATCGATATGGGCTAACGCTATACGGTGGTTACTATCCGACGACAATACAAGCCATAAGATTTGGTCTGCGGTGCTGACCGCAGCGTTAATGCAGCGACGTTTATGAACAGTTTAAAGGTCTTGCCTTTTCGACATCAGTAGGTAGAATTAGTGCTCTCCCATTTTCTCCTAAAGAGGCACATATTGGGCGTGAGATACAAGAGATAAATTTTCAGGCCACCGATTTATCAGCTTAGCGCACGCCAACATGGCACTCTCAAATAAAAAAAAAAACATTAATACTGAAACCATGACAAGACAGGCTGTCAGTCATTTATTAAGCTATTAAACAGTTGTCCGGCTATCGTACGACACCACACAAACGAGACTACTAAACAAATCAAGAAACGAATACAAGAACACATCACATCACTCAGCCAGGAGCAATTGTACAGATTAAGTGAATAAACCACCACTCCAATACCACAAAATCTATGACAATCAAAAAATAACTCAATGCGCACAGACACATCGTCATTTAGAATGCAAACACAGACAACATGTAACCACCTCCACGAGTTTCCACATGAACGCCCACACGTACACAGAGACTCACATATGTCAATATATATATTCAAATGCTGCAACAGCCATGAAACAGCACAATCACTCGTATACAGATATTTATGTATGTGTATGCGTGAATGTCTATTGCATTTCAGCAGATTATTTACTTTCTAATTTTAGGCTACAGGGAGCTGTGATTGATAAACTACACTAAGGTTTGTGAGAAGCGCTACCAGTCGAGCTCATCCCTGAGGCAGTTCCTCATTGTGCCCATTATTGCTGCTGCATTCTCGCGCTGAACCGCCAGAGAGATAGCCGCTGAAGCAGGAAGTCAAGAGCTTTTCTCCCCTGTCGCCAGTTTGATTCGTTTGCCAATCTTTTGAGGAAACGACCATGCCTCACGGCCAGCTCCTCCGATCGTCTCGAATACTAGCGGCACGAAAATGAGCTCGTTGGTGAGCTGAGCATATTTGTTAGTCCTTAGACGTTCAGCCTTGCGTGCCGCGGAGCCAGCGGCAGACGCACTGGCCTCCAGGTTCGAGGGGGCGAGCGTGTCGGTGATCGTCGCTTCCCAAATAAGCGCCTTTCCCGTTTCGAAGGGGATAAGAGTGAGACCGTCCGGTCTCACTTTTGCATCACATAGCGGCCTTTAAGTGTGCATCCACCGCCGGGGCGGCGACCATCTGATTATCAAATCAGAACGTGCGTGTGTTATCTCAGTTGCAATCAGCGGGTCTAGCACATAACTTCTTTGACATAAGGCCAAACTCTATAAGGGGTCTCTCGAAGAAGCGTATATCAAGGTGGATACACGACAAAGGTTCCTAAAACTGTTTTCTTGTCAAACACATTTAACTAACTTAGTTCGTCGACCGCTTTGTGTGCAAATAAAAGTGTTTTTATTCTATTCTAGAAGAGGCGTTTAGCGTATAGGCATGGAATATTTCTAAATGAAAACGCATGAGACAGCATAGATCCTAAGCATTTTAGAAGCAAATATACTACGCCTTTGATTAAAAATGTATAACTTAAGTTGCTGCCGCAAGTGCTGACCACCGATAAAACGCACTCACAAAAAAATAATTGGCATCGGTGCTGCTAATGCTTCAACTTAATCGACACGACTTTTGCCGTAGGTTCGTGATTGTGATCACAAAACGTGAATCTACTGCTCTACACCAAAATCGACACAGCAGTCAGGACAGTGGACAGCGTCTGGTAAACGTACGCCAATGTAGACGCCGATTGTTCTTGGCCGAGGAAGGCAATGGCCACATTTGCAAGATTCACAAAAAAACATCCTTACTGACTACATCTGGAAGGGTCAAGCAGTTATAGAAGCCCATTATTTATCATTGGCTACTTACAGAAAGACACCAGGATATTATTATTTTTTAGTCCTAGAAGCATAATATTCTTTATTTTTAGACGCATAATATCCTACAGTTTACCTTTTATGTAAGGAGCTGCCAACGACACGGCCAAAATTGGCGAGATAGTCACAATTTATCTTTAAAGCGCCCTCTAAATTTGCAGTGACAAAAAAATGCAAAAATACGCGTTCGAATTGCTGCTCCATTCATCGCTGCCACTCCATTCGATTCGAAATTACTAGCTTGGTGCTGCTGGCCTTGGTCTGGCCGATTCGGTTTGCGCTTTCTAACGCCGCACTCTAAAAACAAAAAAAAAAGAGTTAAACTCCGATGCACAAAATATAAAATTCCCAAACATTTTAGAAAAAAAACAGGCATCAGATGGGACATTCTCCAATACAAATTAAATATATGATTTTGAATATAATGCTATAATTAAAACTACATCAATTAAACACATATGTTTAATGCATGCATTTCATTTGAAAAGCTGTCTGTACCTTATGTTTGAAAATTCAAAATATAATTTTAAATAATGAAAAGTAAATTATGTTAAGACGCAGAGATTTGGAAATTAATCAATAGTTGTTTATAATTTTATTACCATATGATAATTTATAACGTATATATGTGAGAATTATGTATCGGTCAAAACATATGGAAGTTGTCATTCTGGCCTTTGCTGGCCTTTTTGCGTTCTTCGGGCAACATTTTAATTATTATTACATAATTTGAGCTTGATCTCAGTGTTAAAGCGTCTAGTCTCATCCTATAGGGCTTAGTGCATTATGTGTTTTGAATATCTGGCATAAACTTGTGGCTCAGATAACGAATTCCAAAGGCGTTAAATATATATAGGCAAGATCTGGTCGCCCAAACGAGAGATCATACGACTAGGCAATACCTACTAGGCAATAGTGCGACTGTCTAACGTGATAAGAAGCAAGTGCCCTCTTAAAAGCACATGTCCTTGAGATCAATGCCATCCGACTGAGGGACGAGTCAATGGGTTATCATGCCCGATACCGCTTACATTTGACTGCTTGCGCATTGCATGCATGACCGACACTGTATTCGAATAGAAATGGCCCAATAATGCCTCCAGCTCAAAATCCGCATCACACTGTAACCCGGTTAGGATGCGATTTTCTCATGAAACGAAATGGGTTTTCATCACTAAAATGCAATTTTGCTTGTCTACAGAGCAATCAACATTAAAATGGCTGTGCATGTGTTGGAGTTGTTGAGTCAGCTGAACTTTGTAAGTATGAATCGCAGATCTTGTAAGACTTCGCTGTGTAGTCTTTCTTGGAATGTTGCGATGTGATTTCTGGAGCACGATGCCGAATAGATGTTCCTAGATTTACGGCCATAATGACGGTGATTATTAACGCTGAACACCTAAGCGAATCTGTGTCGATGGTTTGGCATCAGAGATAGACCCAGCCTCTCAAATGTTTCTAGCAGTTTGCTTGATGCCCCGTCTTCCCGGAGATCCCGTTGCCTGTTTCATCATACTTCCTGAGCCCAGTGTGATCTCCTTGGCGTGAATGATTATATCCCCTTCTGTGTTCCGGGAGACTCCGTACACGCGGTGCGATGCCACTATCTGCCGTCTCGGATACTTCTGAAGGGTGTCCGTGGACGTGCGGGGAGGGCAGAGACCATTACTAGATCTGCCTCTAGTCTCTTGGTGAGCCGTAGCGCCGTAACGCAGTCACCTCCCTGTGCTCCGTTATCTTCGCCGAGGCTAGACGGTCGAGTAGTGGCCACTTGCTCTTAGAAAGGGAAATTTTCAGCTCATATGTGCGAAGCCTTTCCTCCAGCGCCTTGAGCAGCTCTGCGTCACCCCTTCGGTGACAACAGTTGCGAAGTGCCGATTCGGAGGTCGAGCCACGTCGGCATTCTTCCCGTGCCAGATCCCTCTCTGTCCGTAAGGCATTACGCTCCTTAGTAGTGCTCAAAAGGGTTCATTATCTTCCCGTAACACCGCCATTTCATCGACCTTTCTGAGTCGAGCCTCGTGGCTGGTCTGATCAGCTGAATCGCTGACAGAGCGAAGTCGTTCTAGCGCACTAGGGAGCTTCCGTAGTGAGATGTCTACACTCGTCGCCTTTCCGGCGTGGGAGTAAGCGCTGGGCCTCGTGTTCATGGTGCCCTGGGAGTCGTCCCGTCGTGTCACCGCGTTCAGCTGCCATCCTCGGAGGGAGGGGGAGTGTTTGTGGCGGGGAGGCGGGGGGTTGCTATTGCTGTCGTTGTTGCTGTGCCTATTGTTGCTGTTGTCGCTATTGTTATTGTTGACTGTCGTCATAGGACAACGTCAGTTACGCATTCCCACCGCAGACGGCCGGGCCGTCTGACATGCTAATTAAGGCAAGCAGGGCTTCGTCCTTTATTCCATACCAGGCTACCTATCCTGCCTTTTCAGCAGCGACTGGATAGTAGCAATAGAAAGCAGCCCGCGTCCCATCATCGGCACCCGTCGTCTCGCCAATGCTTCCAAGTTTGTGCCGGATGGGGGGACGCTGAGAGTGCCTGAGTGGAGGCAGACTACAAAAATAAGTTCCAACGCACTTTATAGAGAAGCAAAGAGGAGTAAAACAAAGGCGAACACAGGCGAGCTCCGTCTATTTGTAGCCTGCTGCCCGGTTCGACATCCGGCTATTACACAAGTGTCCCCCGAAGGCAGCTACGAGCTACGCCACGACAACGACGATTCTGCTAATGGAGTAGGAAGCTCGTTTGTACCATGACCCGCACCTGGCAACCGCTTTGCACACATCGGGGTCGTCCCACTACGAGTGGGAAAAGTAGAGCGACCTATACATGTATGTTTTTACATGTAGGTATATTACCAAAGCACTGGGCAGGACGCTGTATTAGCCACTAACAATGTATTTGATCGGTGCTTAGAAGTAGTAAGTACGGCGACGCTGTTCAAAGAAGGCATTTCTGACCGAAATATATCGCTGGCAGTTTAAAACTAATTGCAGCCTTTGTCAGTAGCAGTGACTGTGTACGATTGTGTGACGTACCAACGAAGTTACGAACAACCTAGAAATCTTAGACTTTTTGCTAAAGTATTTATTTTATTGAAAGTGCATTCGCATATTTTTCGGCGAAATTGATCAAGTATATGGCATTCTAATTATCCTGCAGATAATTCCTGAGCATAACCACCACTATCATTAGCTGAACCTTTACAAACACGGTCTTAGCACATCCCCAAAAGAACTTTTACCTTAAAACCTCCTTGTTTGGCGGCTCTGCGCCCTTGACGGGAGCCGAGCCTTTTGAGCACCCGAGCTTTTCCATAATCTCAGCTAAGCATTAGAAACGTCAGATAGAAATTATCCAAGCCTGTGGAAACATTAGCAGTCAAACCGTGTGCAGCAAAGACTAATCCATGAGCAGCCAAAAAATCCTTGGTAAGTTAAAAGGGGCATTATGGTTATACTAACAGGAAGTTTCAGGGATGTACATATTCTATCAGGCGACTTCTCCGTAGAATATAATTTACAATATATTTTCTTTATGTTTCAAGATGCCACTTACTTAAATAGTACCGGACGCAGGTCCAAGTGAAACAAATAAATGCTTTATTCGTATCAATAAATAGACGCTTTGTGATATAGGCGACAATCACTGAGCCATGGTAATGAAAAATTTAGGAAATTGCCGATATACATACCTTTAAAACGTACCCTGCAGTTTTTTACGTGTTTTTGTTAATATCTTGTCTATTTGGTACAAATGTTCCTTGAATTTAAACATGCTATTTGTATGGGCTATTGAGCGAATGTTTAGGGCGTTCCAACAAAAGCAGATTTCCAATTTCAAAGAACATGCGACTGTTTAAATTAAATACAAAAAAAATGTTTTCATTCTAACGTTTGCGTTATTGTAATGATTTTATCTTGTTTTGCCATAACTATGGCTGGATATCAGTAATACGGCGTCTAATCCCCTCTTTTAAAGATTGGGTAATCGTAGGTTTGTTGAATAATTCAAACTTTTCATCTTGAAATAGAGGGTCAAAAGTCCAATTTAAACCGCCAAAGTATCGCCTGCTTAAAGCTACAATCTTGTCTACCGATAGCAATATATTCCCGAGTGGGATTTCGAGCCTTGAGGACCGCCTATTAAGCGCGTGGCTGTAGAAAATAGCATGTCGAAAGTACACAGAATTGGGTACCTTGTGCTCTACACTCTAAGCCATAGATTCACGTCTTGCCCTGTACGTACTGTGATAGAGCTTGCCAACATCTTGCTTAACATATCTATAAGATGTTCCCGCGCACTGCACACAATACATGTCAATTGCGTTTGACGAACCGATATAGCCTATAATTAAATCTGAAGATTCGGCTTCGAGACATATGTTAGCTCTAGGCGTCGCTACCCAGATTTCGAAATCCGGAGAGCACCACAGTTGGCGGATTTGCCATATTCAATGTCAGCAAAAATGTTTGAATCCCCGTGGCTTACACCTTACACCCAGATGTGCTTTCAAACTTTACCATGCAACTGGACCATGTGCCCAGGATGTACGAGGGCTTTTGAGCGATCTACCAGAGTCACTTTTGCAACGTGAGCAAGCCAATAGGTTGAAAACAACAGTCGACGCCCTGGTTTTCATGGCTTTGTCGTCGGCGTGTACTTCTATGATATGTGGTCAGCCTGGACTTTAATGGATATCCTTATTGACCTTGCAATAACGGTTGGGAATATGTACCTCTGGGTGGCATAAACATTGATTTTTGGATAACGTCACTGTCAGTGCTGGGTATATGCTAATGCGGGCAATAAGCAGGCCATCTATATCTTTACTTGCTCCAGTCTTAGATCCGATAAAGTGTCACCTGGTTTGAAAACAGACTACGTCGCTATTGCCAATTGCAGGGGATGTGTTCGTGTCCCTCCGCGTGTCGCCGACAAGATTTTTTTCACCCAGTAGGGATCACACTGGTGTTGCACAAAACGATCGAAAAAAAGTAACACACTTACGAGTGGAAACTCTGTGATACTCCACATCTTGGAGGGCGGCATAAATCGATTGCAAGGAGATCGATTGCGAGGTAGAGTTCGCGAGGCGACAGAGGCTTAAACTCTGCAGAGCACGGAGCTTCTGAAGGGCTAGAGAACTCACCACGATACGCAGCACCATCAGGGTAAAGGCAAAGGATGGCCAAAAATACTTCGACCTTCTATGGGCGGTCAGCGACTACGTAAGACCTGGTTAGGCCAAGGCAAGCTAAATACACTCACACCATCGGGCAACAGCAGCCCTGATGCGCTTATTGACGTGTACGGGGGATCACCGCTGGAGGGACCACCTTTGCTGACACGATTAGGGAAGAGAAGGAGTCGAAGCTTCTGTTTGGCAGGCCGCAGAGACGACGATGACGGTGGTCCAGAGAATGTGGATTCCTGGACTGGACACTGGGTACGATGGCAAGCCCAAGGAGCGGGTTTTTACCCGCTCCTTGGGCTTGCCATACTAACGTGCTGGAACTGCCAAGCAGCAACGTGGTCAGTGCATTCAAGGGAACCAAAGGTGAATGGCCGGCGGTGCCACAAGTGCAGTCGTAAAAAACTGCACTGACGTGGCAAGTTGGCACGCTTGCGAAAGAGGAAGACACGTTGCCAGCTCTATGACCTGCCCAAACTTTAAAAATATGGTACAGGTACGCACGAAGTCAGTGACGCTGCTCCGAAAGACGACGCGCTGCAGCAATCTCAAATAAAGTAAAATGAGCTGCAAAGGAAGACGAGAAAGGCTGGCGCGGGCGTTGACCGCTTCACGATCCCCAATAATGCGGTAAGGACACAGTCCAAGTCGGGCTAGCCGGATGATTCTTTAAAAGCAACCTCCTTAAAAATGTTTTCATTCTGCGCCTAAAAGTGATTAGTCTAAAACTCATTCAGGTCAACCGCAGTCGGTCATCGTATGCTATAGTTGAGGAGATTGCGAGCAGGCGAAAAGCAAGAACAACATTAATCAGCGAGCCCAATACAGGACTAGCAAACGAGACTGGGTAGTCGACAATAAAGCAGGCGCCTAAATCACCAGCAGCATCGTTCTACTATTACAGCCAGACACGAAGAAGTAACGACTTCGTTTGGGGCTGAGCGTCTCTATGCACGAACCAACGGCATTATAAGAATCATTCTTACTCGAGACCTTAATGCGGCCAAAATTGTTTTTCCCGTGTAGGCAAAAAAAAGTAGGTTCGGTGATGGATTTTATATCTAGCGGCAGTTTTCAAGGTCTAGATGTAATAGTACTGACGGAAACATTTGCGACGAAACAATTTGATGTTCAGGGGTTTTATGGATACCACTGCCCAGCCACTGCCCACGAAGCCGGAAGGCCAACGGGTGGTGTTTCTGTATTGCTGAGCCGGCATTTTAAAAATGTTAGGCTGGTATTAGCAGAGGATGATACTGTGGTCATAGACACGCGTCAGTTTATACTCGTGGCAATGTATAGTAGTAACAGTAGAAGCAGTACCGCAGACTCGACCGAAGACCTTGTAGAGAAAATTTGTTCTACGTTCTCAAGAGTGCCAATTAATCAACCAGTCATACTTGCTGCCGACCTCAATTGCCGCCTTGATGTATCGTCTCCGAGAACATCTGCACTCATCGATGTTCTTCATCAGTACGGTCTCTGGATATGTAGTGACCCACAAACTCCCACCTTCTTTGTGGACTCGCGTGGACCAACACCCAACAGCTCGCAAGCTCGTCCCGGGTAGTCGACAATTGACATATTTGCGACTTCATTTTCAAAAGATAATGTGGTGTTCAAAGGGTATAAATATCTGACGGTTACAGGTCTAAAGAAACACGTGCCCGTCTCTATTGATGTTTCGTTGACAACGCCAGCTACAACTTCTAGCAGGCAAGGTGTCTCTAGAAAAGTCAATCTTAAGTTGCTCCTAGAGAGCCTCGCGAAGTGGGATCCTCAATCCATTGAGTCCAAGCCGCTATCTTATGTCGTTGACTTTCTTTCAACGGTAGTGGTGGAGTCAGCCAGCAAATCGCAGAGTTTCAAACGGAAATCGGCCGCATGGTTTGATCGGGAATGTTATGAACTTCACCAACATTTGCTAAGTCTGCTATCAGCATCGAGGACAGAGAGGTCAACTCGGAACGCTTACTTAGACTTGCGCAAAAAATATCGGTCCCTTACGTCAACAAAAAAGGAAGATTTCTTCATAAAACAGGAACAACGGTTAGTGATGGAAGCACAGGAACGACCCTACCTCGCCGCTCAGACAGTGCGAGTGTGCCGCAGTTGTACAATTCCTGGAGATGTGCTTCGTGAACATTTCGAGGGCATGTTTGCCTCTACCAATACAGTGCCCCGGGAAATCCCAGTTGCAGCAGAACCTGACGAGGTATTTGAGAAGGCTCTAGTAGCTTCTCTAGAAGCACCCGTCAGCTACAGCGAGGTTCTAGAGGCTATTGGCCAAGCTAAAAGAAATAAAGCTCTCGGTCCCGACCTTGTCCGAAACGAACACCTCAAGGACACCCCTTATATTTGGCCTATTCTCCTTGCAATATTCAATAGATGTTTAGATGAGGGCTATGTCCCGGAAGCATGGAGGGAGTGCATACTTAGGGTCATCCAAAAAGGAAAGGGTGATCCTACTGATGCCCGATCCTGGAGGGGCATTGCCAAGAAGAGTTGTATTTATAAGATTTTGGCATCGGTGCTCACAAAACGCCTTTCTATATTCTTTCATCACCGTAACATAATACCACAAGAACAGCATGAATTCCGTCAAGGAAAGTCGGTCATAACAGCATGCACGAAGTTATTATCCGAAGTGAAAAGAAGCCTGGAACTCCATAAGTCAAGGGGAAGGTTTCTATATGCCTTATTTGTCGATCTGAAGGCCGCTTTTGATACTGCTCCCCGAAATATTGTACTCCAGAAGCTCGCCAATGCAGGTGTTGTCCCCAAGACACTAACCCTAATCGCCAGCATTCTTCAAGCAAACCCGATAATCCTTGACGATTCGATCTGTGAGCATGAGCCTGTTATCCAGACCACAGGTTATGCTCAAGGTGATAATCTTAGCCCACGGTTTTTTTCTACCCTTCACAGCGATCTGCCGCCAATAATTCACAAAGAACACGATACGGTCGGCATCATACTATATGCTGACGATATCATCATGTACAGTCGTGACAAGTTGGAGTTGCAGCGAAGCATACGCACCCTGGAGGGGTACTGCGAGAACAACGGCCTTAAGATTAACGCCGAAAAAACAAAAGCTATCAAATTTAGACCTGGGGGACCGCTTGCTCGGTCCGATCGCTTGAAACTCAGTACTGGCGCAGTCGAGTTCGTTAACACCTTCTGTTACCTTGGGGTTAACTTTTCGATGAAGGGCACAACCTGTGCACAACACATCGCCGAACGAACTAGAAAAAGTCTAGTCGCGATGTCTACAATCGAAAAGCCCCAACAATTATCCCTGACCACACTCAAAGCACTTTTTGACCTGAAAATTGCTTCGGTGGCGGCCTACGGCATCCAGGTCATATGGGAACACCTCAGCCTATCACAGCTAGAAAAACTAGATAAGGTTAAGCCTACGTTTTTCAAGCTAGCCATTGGGTTGCCACGAAATGCGAAAAACCGTCTAGTTTACCTTATGACTTCTACTCAACCACTTGTAGAAGATCTAGTAACTAGATTCCGTCTCAGAAACCGCTGCTCTTGTTCAGTTTAGAGAAAACTTTATGAAGAAAGTTCGAGCAGTTCCCGGAAGCTTCTTTAATTCGCCAGCAATGGTCACACAGAACTAGCAGAGACCACTACAACCCAACCGACATCTTGTGACCCGCTATTCACTTCACGGGTTTCACCATAAACTCTGCCATCGAAAAGGCTTCCACGATCCTGATGTCGGCTGTGTGTGCTGTTTATGTAACCAGCCGTGCCCTATCTACCATCTCGATACCTGTCAGAGAGCTATTTCTCTTACGCAGTTAGCTCGATGATATTTTAATACTTATCTATAAACATGTGTTTTATTACAATGATCTTTATATATACATACCATACATAAGGTGCAATAAATAAATGATGATGAAAAAAAAGTAGACCCCATTACCGTGCATACAAAATGTGCTTTAATACCGAGAAGCTGGAGATTCAGGTGTGCGAGCAATTCATCCAGTGCCGTTTGAGTATTGTCAAACGGTTTCATCAATATAGTGGCAAACTAACTCATATAACTTAAGATTTTATTGTTTTGTTTTGTTTTACCGTTTGCATTTGCATTTAAGATAGCGCTGTTGTCTATTAAAAAATGTTTAATCATGTTTATAAATATTGATAATATATAATTGACAATCCTACTTGACGCCGCGTGTCTTTAAGCGGCTGAGCCATGTTGTACGTTATCAAGACCGATCAGAGATAAAAGGGGAGTAATCCAAAACACCAATATTGTGTACGTATCTATCAAGAAAAAAAACAGTATCTATAAAAAAACAAGACGTTCTGCATAAATGAACTGTTTTGTCTTACAATAAAATATTAACTTTTCCACGTTCGGATAGTCTCTCTAATTTTCATTACAAATTCATTAGCGACAATTTGTTACATATATATATATATATGGCAAAATGTGTATGCGTTTATAAATAAGAGGTAACAATTGTCTCCTTGTAAACTTACACACTGGATAAAATAAATAAAAGCGCCACATTTCTTCTAGGCTTGTGCGTGTCTATTCTAGCAGAGCTCCACGCACAAAGGTAACGTTAACGCGCTGAATGTCTAGCGATAGCCTCTGGTAATCGACATCTCTAGTATCCCCTGTCTAACCGTTGCGCGCCTTGCCGATTCGGTGGATAAGTTTGTGCGTCTTCGGGCCAGCCCCGCCTCTCCAGTGTCTCGAATGCCAGCGGGCGGAACTCGTGGGAGTAGGTAATACTGACATATATATGATCAATTTGCACTCTTTGCGTGTCGCAATACTAATCAACCTCGTGAATGTGATATTGACACTACGACGTGTACCCATTTCACACCGTGGTCATATGTATCCCGATTCAACCGGTTTTTACACACTCAGTTTTCACGAAGCTGTCAAGACTGGTTGACGGTGAGTACCCTTGCCCGAGGCTGGGAATTATATAGAAGGGTTTACAATGGTCGGTGCATGCATTTCGTTGCACATGTTTGTTGTTCAATTTGATCAGTCCGCGTACGCAATGACACGTTTACACTAAAGTTATTCTAGCTACCTCATTCTTATGTATATATATATATATGTATATATATATATATATATATATATATATATATATATATATATATATATATATATGTATATATATATATATATATACAGGGTGTGACTGAACGAATTTTATAGCGATACATAAAATTGTAGAGCTCGTTAAAACGAATATTTTTTCCAATGGAACATGTGCTCTGAGAAGTCTTGTTTCGGAGTTACAGTGAAATTACTACAATTTGTGACACTGGTGTTTTTGCCCGACATAGGAGCACAAAATGTGCTGTTGCGAGACAACCTTAATCTGGACATCCCGCCGAAAATTCGTAATTACTCCGCAACCACAGCTCGCATTGACATATGTTTGGTACCAAAATGATCGCCATGAATTGCGCATTGGCTGAATATGTCCGCTTTGAGCGCTGTGAGTGGTTGTAGGGTTATGATTCTAAAGTATTTGGCGTGAACGCTAATGAAGAACTTCATTTTTGGCGAATTTTCTTCTAAGCGACCATGTCGTGTCTTCTGACCGGCCTTGCATATTCATCAGATGGAGAATTTTATCACGAACACGACGGTGTGCTTAGTTTCTGTCTAGGAAGACAATGGTTGTCTCGCAACAGCACATTTGTGCTCCTATGTCGGGCAAAAACACCAGTGTCACAAATTGTAGTAATTTCACTGTAACTCCGAAACAAGACTTCTCAGAGCACATGTTCCATTGGAAAAAATATTCGTTTTAACGAGCTCTACAATTTTATGTATCGCTATAAAATTCGTTCAGTCACACCCTGTATATATATATATATATATATATCTATATATATATATATATATATATATATTTCTCTATAATATATATATCTATATATCTATATCTCTCCTATCTCTCTCTCTCTCTCTCTCTCTCTCTATCTCTCTTTCTCTCTATCTCTCTCTCTCATCTCTCTCCTCTCTCTCTCTCTCTCTCTCTCTCTCGCTCTCTCTCTCTCTCTCTCTCTCTCTCCCTATATATATATATATATATATATATATATGTATATATATATTGGCAACAAATGTATCGTAGCTTTAAAGTAATGTTTAGCATGTTTCACATTCGCATTCCGCAAAATAAAACTTTGCTGTACAGATGTGTATATTTCCTAATCTGCAGAAGTGAGGCTGTAGGAGAATTTGGCGCTTGGCAAGCCGATGTCTGCCAGACGACGCGCTGCGATGCGGCGACGTGACTCCATGTACGATTCCGTGTTCCCATTTGGTATAGCGATAGAAGGGATCCTACTGGAAAAGACTAAATCGAAGTTTTTGGCCTTCACGGCAAAAGGTCTGTCGCAAGCTTGATTACGAAGGGCAGATGAGTGCTGCAAAGATATCACAAGCCCGGATAATGAAAAAATGCGGTTCCGCTAACTCTCACTACAAGTCGCACTCTTTTATTTTTAACCTAGCGCAATACTAACACCACTTACAACTTCTAATGCCCCAATACTGCTTAGTGTTTGATCTGTCATACTGGATGTAATCAGCAAGAAAATCATAACGTGAGTACTGGCTAGTCTGTGCTAATTCCTAAAAAACTATCATTTCAGAACGTTCATAAGTCATAGACGTATAATACATTTTGTCACGACTATGTTTGTTCAGCAAAATCTAAACGCAATTTGTTTGGCTTAAAATCAAAGTTCTTCAGTTAGAGCTGAGCTGTCAATAATGCATAAGTGTATGTTGGGTTAGATGTTTCGTCGAACGTTTTTTAGGGTTCGAACAGCTCACCTTGAAGATTTATTTTTGCATATGCCTAGGTTCGAATCGCACATACTATCTACAGTTATCAATATAATAACTAATAAAATGGGTCACTTATTTAAAGGGTGAATTAGCCGGCTCAATAAATGTTTCAACATCTTCCGATCGAGCACTGGATGCTACAACTTGCGGAAGATTTGACGTGGCATTTATCGCATTTGCTTCAGCACAGTTTGCATTGCCATTCGGTAATGTATGAACGCCTCCACGTTACACAGAACGTGATGAAATACGTGACTGCAAAGGCCGTATTTGGATGTCGATTTCCCACTAGCGCGCCATTCAGTGCTCCTCATTGCTGCTGTTTTACAAGTTCATATGTCATCTTCACTTACCTTCGTTCGCCAGCTCCAGCGCGTGGACAACTATATTCCTGCACGTATTCGATAACGCAAAACTCTTCTTTAGAAAGAAACACCTCACCCCGTCCATTTAACCCAACTCGTCCAATCCCAGCTTATCCCATGCTAACATCGGTATATTAGGTAAGTCAAAACGTTTGTCGGCTTTTTTACCCGATTTTAAAGAGCCTTATTTATGCAGACAACAGTATTTTTATTCAATAATATATTGACCGTTTTGTTCGATAACCTTCGCCCATCGCCTCGGTAGATCCATGATTCCTTTCTCCCAGAACGTGTTGTCCTTCTCGTCGAAATACTGAGTGAGGTGATTTTTTATAGCCTCCAAAGATTCAAATGTTGTGCCATCAAGGGAGTTCTGGAGAGACCTGAACAAGTGATAATCAGACTATAAGCTGGGCGCGGCAGCACATCCCCGTCAAACTCCGCCAATTTTTGCCGGGTGGCCAAACTTTTGTGTGGCGTCGCCTTATCATGTTAAAAAGTGACGCCCCACCTGTTTGACAATTCCGGGCGCTTCGTTGCTACTGCAGCCTTCAAATCTTCGAGTTGTCTGCAGTAGACGACGGAGTTGATCGTCTGACCCATTGGAAGCAGCTCAAAATACACGACGCCCTTACAGTCCCACCAGCAGCACAGCATGACCTTCCTCTGATGAATTTCGGGTTTAGGGATAGCTGCGGCCTGAAAACCTCTGGGGACCCAACTTCTTTTCTGTGTTACGTTTCTGTAGAGTATCAATTTTTCATCGCCGGTTATCAATCTCCTCAGAAATGGCTCATTCGAGTTCTTCCGGAGGAGTGCGTGACAGGTATCGACTCGCCCTTCAAGCTGCCTATCATTGAGGTCGTGTGGTAGCCAGATATTCCGCTTGCACGAGAAACCTGCATCATGGAGGCGATTCCAAACGGTTCCGTGGAAGACTCCCGTTACATCTTCAATTTCTTTTATGGTCAAACCTGGGTTCGAAGTAACCAGGCTTATGACTTCGTCGGTCTCCACAGCATTGGGTCGTCCTGACCTCGGTTCATCTTCAAGATTGAAATTTCCAGCTTTGAAACGGGCGAATCGCTTTTCGACTGTGGATTTGTGTACTGCGTTTTCGCCGTAGACTGCACATATCCTCCTGGTTGTTTGCGCTGCACTTATACCTTCACGGTAGGAGAATAACATAATGTGTCGAAAATGCGTATTTTTGTCCTCCATTGCAAACAGCTGCCAATTTCGCAATCGAAACGGTAAAGTTGGGACCGGTGTACCGTCGCGCCGCCACGGGTCTGCTCCTGAATGTAAGCACCCAGCCGCACTCTTAGGCGGCCCTGCTGCAGAGCGCGGGAATTTCACAAATGTGGTCCCAGAAAGCCGACGAACTTTTTGACTTACCTAATAGTTTCGCCATAAATTGTTGCACTATAGTCTTCACGCTAAGCAGCGGCACCTGTTGATCACTCAAACTATTCCGGTGCTCATCTTACTGCTGAATCCTTTTATGATTCAGGAAGCTGAGGTTTAAGTGTCGCCTTGTTTATCTTGGCTCCGTCCCTTACTGCGGGGAACTAGGTGCGCCTGAGAAGTCGTGAGAGGTCTGTATTTGGCCCTTGTGTCTGTTTACGAGAGCATGAGTTGCTTCAAGCTCCCCCAAGCACAGACTGTGTGGAGCTTGGGCTTTGTAATTCTTCCCTAGGTGTTCCGTAGGACCACATCTTCTACATACAGGTTTAGAAAAAATGATCAGTTTGCTGCAAGATAATCCGTGCTGTAACACTTAAAGCATTGCTTGGGTTCCCGATATAAGACGACGCCGTGTTATTTTAACCCTAACCGAATCTCAGCTGGGAGTGTCCGCCCGCGAATGTTTGAATAACTTGTTTGAAGGTCCATACAATATTTGTCTTCGCGTTTTTAATTTTCACCCTGATTGTTCGAAAACACCGAACGATTGCAGGGCAGCCAAGATTGTAGCAATATTGAGGGATGCGCGCCAGGATCGTCCTCCGCTGATCTTTGCTGACACTTTTGTGTTAGCCAACTCCCGAAACGACAGTAGCGCGTCTCTATCGAGAAAATAAAGTGTGTACTTCTTGTTAAACGGTGTTCTTCGATCTTACTTTTGATGTGTTTAGTGATACGGTTACATACAAAATGCATGCAGTCGCATATTGAAATGACACTGCAGGGAATTTTCGTTCGTTTGTAACTGCCTCTTGCTTTGCTAGGTTAACCTCTGGCGCACAAGCTCGCCTGGAGCGGGCCACCGTGGTACACCTTGATTCGTCTGATAACTTTTCACCGTCACGGGTTTCTCGGGTACTTCACTAGAAACTCCTATGTTCGCCGAAGTGCGTGAGTTAATTATAGAAGATATACTTACACGTTCGCGAAGCAGTATGGCCTCTTATTGGCCAACCAGTATGGGTTTTGCAAAAGCAGATCGATTATTACAGCAATACAACTAATAACAGCCAAGGCTGACTTGCTTCATGAATTGCTTATGCACAAACGGAAGCTCCCTGTGGCCGTCGTTCTGGATATAGCAGACACCTTTTACAGTCTATTATAAAGAAGGATCTTAGGCACCCTAATAAAAAACGGCCGCCATATTTCTCGTGAGGCCTGTCTCGGAGTACATGGAGCACACAAGAGTTTTAAACGGCACAGTGGGAATAGCTATGGCGGCAGGGGTCCCACAAGAATTAATCCTAGGCTCCCGGCTCTGGAGCATAACAAGTGATGACGTCCTGAGACAGCAAGATCTCCCACAGTGTCTGAAAATGGTTGCGTATGCTAATGGTAACATGGCTCTTTGGTCGTAATCCTAAGACGAACATGGGTCGAACGAGATATGAGCGGATCGATGGAGCAAAGCCACAACTTCCCTGGAGAAGACCGAGGCAATTTTCTTGACAGGGAGGAAGAGTGGGCAGCTTAGAACTGGTGATGGCGGGCCAGGGAATCAAGCAAGTATTAGAAGTCAGATATGCTGCGTGCTACTAGATAAGGAACCCAAGAGCACTAGTCATATCAGGAAGTGCACGGCGAAGTCTATTGATCTCGGTTACCAAATTAATCACTCTTCGGAGCACCAGTCTGGTTGCAGAACACCCTGAGAACGAAGACGACAAGAAAGGTTCTTAAAAAGCACGCAGAAAACAGCGGCGCTTAGGATCCTGCAAGCCTACCGCATGATTAGCACAAGCACCGCCTTGGTTTTTACCTATCTTGGTGTCAGTAGTTTTCCATTTAGGCAAAAAACATGACAGTGATTCACCAAGGCCAATATCGGGTGTGGACTAGATCTCCTCGATTGACTATGTAATTAGTAATTGCCTGACAACTTGCGCCCGACCGAGCAAGGTAGCTCTTAAATTGAATTTTGTGGTTTCAAATTTACACAAGGTAAACGCCAAAGCGGCCATAATCGGGCGAAAGAACGAGAAGCACAGATTTTCAATAAAAGAGGTAGTACATTATTATTATTATTATTTTTATTATATCCGAATTCTGTTATCAGAGTACAGTTGTGAGGTTCAAAAGTGTCGCGTCGATTCAAGCAAGTGCTATTTAGCTGCTCATCCCATGACGCCGATTATAAAAGCGGCATTGCCTCTACACACCGCGAGATACAGAAGCTGTCTCAGATATTCTCTCTCGCGCTGGTCCCCCGTTGTTGCTTCCATTCTTCTGGCCAAATCCCGAATGGAGGTTGCTGTTCTACTGCTGATGCGTCCTAATGTTTTCATAGCCACCGGTACGAAGTGAAGACTGTTTTCGAGGTCCGCGTATTTGCGTCTCTCTTCCTGTTCGGCGTGCTCTGCCATCCATTCTGTGCTAGCAGAGCTATGGCTGAGATACACGGGAACTACGGTGCAGGATACTGTAGCATCCCAGGCCAGGCACTTGCCGTGAGACCATAATGGTTTGGCCACGCCGTGGGGTCTCTTATCGTTGTCCCATCCGAGGCCCCGTGGTTCTAGTTTTGCTGGCAACCTTGGCAACCTCTATGTGCCGTGAAATCTTTCCAGAGCTTCTTGGACAGCTTAGTAGATTATTATTATTATTATTATTAGCACAGCCCGCTGGGGCAAGGGTCAAGGTCCCTCAAGGCACTAGGTCCAGGCCTGGGCTGGTCCACCTAGCCATGGTACCTCTCACCGAAGCGGCATTCCCCCTCTGAACATCTAATGACAGACTTTGCAGTAAATACTCGCCCGCCCTCTTGTCTCCTGTAGCAAGCGCCAACCTTTTCCCGACATCCTTGAGCAGTTTCGTCGTGAGCGACCCAGCCCCCCCCAATGTCTCGAATGCAAGCGGTGAGAACAAGTGTGGATAACTGATGCTTGAATATTTTCTGCACTTGGCTGCTTCCGCTAGGGCTACCGCGTGTCCAGGGCGAGCTGCGCCCGTACCAACCATTGAGGGGGCTCCAACCAAAGAGTCGGTTACGGTCGCGTCCCACACCAGCATTTGGCCCCGCTCAAAGGGAGTCAGGGTCATTCCATCAGGTCTCCTTCCATCGTCTCTGACTAAGCCAGACGGCTCCAAAATGCATGGGTAGCCTGCCGATCGAAGCCCTCTGCTAAACGTCTCATTCAACGCCGAGTAGCGTGCGATTTTGCCTGAACTCTGGAGACAGGAGAGTCCATGGTGACCTAGGGAGTCGACCTCGTCACCGCATCTGCACCGGTGTGGGGAGACTAGCTCAACTCCTAACCTCAACCCGACTAGTATTCGTGTAGACTCATCGTCAAGCAGGGTACCCAGCTGAGGGCTCGGGGGAGCGTGTAGCCATGCACCTGCACCGGGCGACGAAACTGCCTAAAACCTCGCTTTGCTAGCGGCCGTAGTTGTTCGGTCCCACAGGCCGTTCCATCGGCCGTCGTTTGCCAGTTCTGACCACGCGCGCTGAAGAGAAGGAGTCTCCGGTAGAGACCCGCAGAATGCGATGGCGTCATCGTGAGTCTGTTCAAGCGTGGCCTGGAAGTTTGCAATCGCCCGGGTGTCCAGGATAGACTCGACACCACTAGTCACCGAATGTAAAGAGACGATGTGTGCTGCGACTGAAAGAGAAACAGCTTCAGGCAGGTCCAGTCCGCCTCTGGCAACCGGTAAGAAGGCCTGAACTATGGAATCTCGCAGCTGCAGGTTGAGTGTAGATTCCAACGCAAAGCCCATCTTCGAGTTAATTTCCTCCAACTGGGCCGAGAAGGCTGAACTGTTGATTCCCTGAACAGGTAGTTCAGCCTCGACGCAGAGAAGCATGAACGCAGGAGATACAACCCCCGGTGAGCGCCAAGAAGATCCAGGTCGTCGTCTGTTACGCGGCAACCTGGAAGTAGGTTCTGTATAGCGGAGATTTCAGCTATACCTGAGCCGATTATGTGAACCTCACACTTGATTGAGTTCAGCTCCAGACCGCTGCATGTGGAGAAACTAAGTATCTTCTTTAAGTCTTCACAGACCGTACTGATGTTACCCCCAATTACACCGTCGTCCAAGTACCAAAGATTGAGAGGACTTTCGAGTGAGTTAACCAAGTCCTTAACGGCAAGACAAAACAGAGGGGGCGCAAGGGAATCTCCCTGTTGAACCCCTACAGCCGAAGTGAGCAGTGCCGAGGGCGAGACCAAGTGCGATGGATCGCCGTAGGCCAATTTTACTTGGTGATAAATGGCAGGGGTCTCATCTCCAGCCACCTTCAACAAGTGATCCCTCCTGACGGTGTTGAGCGCGTTCTTAAAGTCAAGTTTGACTAGCACGGATGGATCGAGCCGAGAATCAATAAAAGCCCTGGTAGCGTGAATCATTATTTTAGCACCTCCCTTGGTGGAGAAACCCAGCTGGTGCGGTCCAATCGCTAGGTTAATAGTACCCCTAGAATCCCTCACTGCCAATTTTGCCGCGACCCTGCGTAGTACTGAAGAACAAGCGATAGGTCTGAACGAGCGGTCTTTCTTCTTCAATGCGAACAGCCTTGCTCCGAAGATGAGGGGGCACCACCTTGGATGTGGAACTCCCCATCGCAGTAGGTCGATTACCTTTGCCAGGGCCTTACAAAGTCCATCGGATGAGCAGCCAAGAATCAATGAGAGGAGGTCCTGTAGGAGCCGAGGTCTTATAAAATCCAGGCCGGCGCTCGAACTCTTTGAAAATGATCCAACCGCATAGCGAACATCCTCGACCGACGTAGATGAAGGTAAGAGTTGTGAGGGTGGAGCAGACGGCCAGCACTTATTATTACCCCTGTTTAATCATGGAAAAAATAGTTGTTGATTGCATCTATAATTTCTTATCGTCTAACCAACTTTTAGACAACCAGCAACACGGATTTACTAAGGGGCGATCGACAGCAACCTAATTATTGGAGGTCTCTCATGACTGGGCCCTGGCGCGAAATCACGGATCTCCGCTTCACATCGTTTACTTTGACTTTTCGCGTGCTTTTGATCGGGTTGACCACCAAATTTTACTAAGCAAGATGGAATCACTAGGCATCGGACCTAGGGTTCGAAATTGGTGCCAAGCCTATCTCACTGGCAGGAGCTTTAGGGTCAAGATAAAAAATGCTTTGTCTGGTACTGCTCCATGTCCGTCTGGAGTCCCACAGGGTTCGTGCCTAGGGCCGCTTTTGTATGCAATTTTTGCTCAAGACCTTAAACTCGTCCTTGGCAGGCTCGACGTGATCTACAAGCTTTATGCCGACGATCTAAAGATATACATTGAAGTTAAAGACGACAAAGACAAGGCCGAGTTACAGAAGGCAATTGATGCCGTGCTACTATGGGCCCATTTGAATAGAATGGAAATATCTACTTCTAAATGCGCCGTGCTGAAAACAGTCAAGGACGACACTTTATATTTTATGAACGGCCATAGTATACCTGAAGTGTCAATATACAAAGACCTAGGTGTAACATTTGATTGCCAAATGAAGTATACTTCTCATATCGCCGAAGTTGTAAAATCTGCGTCTCGGCTGTGCAATCTCATTCTTAGAGCGTTTATCGGGCATGACCCAGCAATGTACATAAAACTGTATAATACGCTTGCTGTACCAAGGTGGACATATTGTTCACACGTGTAGACGCCTTTTTATAGAAAAGATGTAGAACTGCTCCAGCGAGTGCAGGATAAATTTGTCAAACGTGTCGCATGGCGCTGCAATGTTAGACGCGAGAGTCTCGTACTCCCAACCGTGAGCGAGTACCAAATGCAAGTTGACGTGAGATTTTTTAAACAACTAATCCGAAGAAATACATTTAGTACATTTTTCACATTACGTCCAAATAATCTACGTAGTGGTGTCTCAATTACTCCACCGGAAGTTGTTAATGTCGAAGTTGTGAATAATGCGTTTGCATGGAGAGTTTCGCGACGTGCCCATGAATGTAAAGACTACCATGTGATTTTAACACCCCTTTTTCAATAAAGGAGACTTTGTATTGTATTGTATTATTATGTATTATTATTATTTTTCGCAATTTCTCAAACCCCCGAATAATTGTGACTTTTCTTCCAAAAACTACTAAATTAGACGATCAAAAATTCGACAAAACTACAACTGACCTTTGAAGGAGCAGAAGTTTGGTCCACCTAATCTGATTACTGCGACATATGCACTCTATTTTACGATACTTTTTATTCTAATTCATTCAGTATGTGGCTAAGTTAAAGGCGTCTCACAGACAGTGTTTTGTACCCATACGACTATGTACCTCATTGACACACCCACGTTCTGCATATAGTTAAAATTGTATATATTAATTCTATCAGCGCGAGGTTTATTTATAAAATTATTGCATTACAAATTATTTTAATTTTTTATTCACATTAATTGTTTCTCTTTTTGTCTTTTTATTGCAAAATTTCCTGTGAAAACCGAAGCGGCGCCGCGGGGTGCCGCCGACATGTGTGTCTTGCACCCGCAAGGGGAGGTCAAAACACAATTTAGATCTCAAAGATCCAGAACTTTCACTAGAGGGGTCTGTCAGACTCTAGGGCGAGAATGTAAAGTCTTTACATGCTTACTGGTGGGCATAGCACTGCCAGTTTCCACGCTTGATTAGCAATAATTTACTTCGTACCGGCCACCTTCTGCCTCTCAGGTAGTAGAAATATCTTACATTTGTGTGTATGATATGTTTACATCTAGCAAAGCATGAAAACGAATCTCCAGGAAGACGTTTGCGACGCCAGATTACGTAACCAGACGGCCCGCAGAACCAGTAGAAGAAATGAGTCAACGCTGACTCCGCTGAATCCTAGCCAAGATTTCCGATTGAGGTGGATGACTTATTTATATGGCGCTAAAGCCTTATCTCTATAAGCGTTTTCATCTAAAGAATATACTGCCAAATAACTACGAATGAAAAAACACCTGCCTGCACCAGCCGAGCCTATATTGCCTGGACCACCAACAACACATTTCCACAAAGAAGGAAGACATTTTTGCAGCAGTTAGATCTCTTCCAAGAAGTTGTTCAGCATGGCTGAACTTTATCCGTCCGAGACTACTAGCCGACTTGCTGCCTCAAAACCTCAGGGAGACAGCAAAATAAGTGGGCAATGTATGGCCAAAATTGTTGACATAGTACGATTTGGACAACCACCAGCAGAACTTCTACCAATCATTTTTGGCGCCAAATTATTCTAATTAAAAAATAAACGCAGTTTGGTCCTACCGATAGCATGCTCATAATGTCTACGCGGGAGGGAGTGCTTCAAAGGTCAGCTTAAGCGAGATTACAGAACCGCTCACATTCGAATAGACGACCGATAATTGGGGTTCTTGGTCACAGCCGGGATGGATACAGTAGCACATACCTGTCTTTCAATTAGAGAGACCACCTATTAAAGATGCCAAATATGTATTTTTATGTAGAATCCTCGTAAAACGTCTGACTTACCTTGTCGCACCTGACTAAATATTGGCGTCTGAAACATGCATAAAGCAGGGGAGGGGGGGCTTCTCGTGGTCAACCTTCTGCCTAGCAGTCTGATCAAGTCGCTTGAAAGTTTGCTTAACATGTGTGGTCATTTGAAGATGGAGTACTGCCAAGGGACACCTTCGCCACTAGGTTTCCAGCAGAGACTGCTACCATCTTGGCGAACCCGGTCAGGTAGAATTCACCTCCATGCGAGGTCAAATCTCGAGGAGCTTGGCTGAAACTTCCTAAAGCTTCACCAAAAGACATAACATCTCAGAGCGACTGTCCCTGCTAGCCGATCAGCATACTCGTTAACTTATTGATTAAGTAATCATGTACTCTATTAGGACCCTGCTCTTCTTTAGTTCAGAGAAAACTTTATATAGAAAGCTAAAGCAATTCCCGTAAACTTCACCTGCGGTCACCTGTAGAGTGTCGCTACATTATATCTAGTGCTTTTTTCAGCACTCTGTGTCAGCTGTATTTATTACCTCAAAGATTGTTTTCGAATGCGGTAGAATCGTCTCGGTAAAAGTAGACATCTCTATCGAATCTTCGGGACGTTTCTCGTTTATGGTGGAATCCATAAACTCTGTTATAGAAGATGCTTTTACAATGATGACATCGGCTGTGTGTGCCGCATATGCCGCCAGCTGTGTCCTATTTACCATATCTATACTTGCCAGAAAACTATTTTTTTTACGTAGCTAGTTGGTTTTTTAAATCAAAGAACTTCTTAGTCTGTTAGCATCTAGATTCCTTGGAGTTGATGGGTTACTTTCTATCGGAACGATTGGTATGGTTCAGAGTTAGTTTTGTCGCTATACATTTTGAACTAATTCTTCTCACGATGCATAGATGTATGGATAGCGTTACCTACGTCTTTCGTCTACCGGCAAGACCTTCTGGAACCATATAGAAGAACGAGCCTAGATGCATTTGTATTGATGAATAAAAAGTCGCAATCGCTTTTTCTTAAAACCGTCTTAGCTTTGTTGCATGAAAGTTCTTTACTGCGTAGTATGAAATAGAAATAATATCAGACAAGCGTTTAGTTGCCAACCTAAAATTATTAGAGCGAGTGACGTCCGCGTGTCTTAAGAAAGTTATGAGTTTGCACATTACGAAGAATATATTTGTATATATTTTTACTTCATATTTATAGATGACATTTGTATATAATAACACTCCATTATTTACACTTCATACACATATGATGAGATTTGTATATATTAACGCTCTATTATTTATAGATGACCTTAAAATACGGTTGATTCGTCGGCGCTCTAAGGCGTACGATATACTCTTAAGTGAGCTTGATAATGAAATGGCCAAAGTTGATCCATAGTATTAGCGCAGTGCTAACCGCCGCGTGGAAAAAAACGTTGCAAATTGCTATGTGTTTTGGGAATTTTCTGTACACGGCTTTCGTCATGTTGTATGCAACACCGATGACTAGCACGAGCCAAATGTTTAATATATTTTCATTTGTTAATTAAACAGCGGCCCGCCCTAAGGGGCATTCCAGAAGTGAGAGACGGGTTGCAGGTTTCTAAAAAGTATGTCTTTGATATGTCCAATCTTGAATATGGTCATTCCGAAAAGCGAGACGAATGCAGCGTTACACGTCGGCGCAAATTGCGGCAGTGCGCGAGGCGACCATATTGGCCCTTTAACACGACAATCACAATAATACGGTTGCAAGCCGCGCTGAAAGACATTTTAGCTGCAGACTCATCGGGTCCAAACTCGAATCTTATCTAATGCTTTCTTTGCTGCGCCGGCCATTCCCAAACACGACTGCGACTATAGTAGATTCCAGCTCAGCTTTGCAGGGCCACATGACGTAAGTGGGGTCTCCCGAAGATGTGCTGTTACAGTTCACCATCTGAGATTTACTAAGGTTGTGAGCGGAAGCACGCCCTACCAAATCAGGAAATACGAAATTAAATAAGCATAATGAATTAAGACCGTCACTACACTTGGTGATAACGGAAACGTCTTATCAATCTGAAAGGTCGATAGCGGGACAAGTAATGTATGTAAAAATGGGACAATTAATGTAATATTAGCAAAACGTGCACAATTTATGATATCGGATGTTAAAGAACGCCTAAAGTGGAAAACTATACATATGTATGTACTGGGTTTCTGATGTAAGACTCCCAAGATTATGTTTGTAACCAATAAACATATACTTAAACAAATCTAAAGAATGTGACTGCTGTGTACTCGATACTACGATCAAAGATGTTCAAGATTTAACTCAATGGCACGCCTAGCCGGTGTCTATTATTTTGGGATTCATTAGGAAAAATGTGTTTACCCAATTAACCACAAAAATAAAATGAATTGAACATCAGTTCAGTATGATTTTTCGTAATACTAACGGGAATACCACGACCTATTCTTGTCAGCCTTTAGAAATATCTAGGAGACGCTGAATTTTCTTTAAATATAAGTTGCAGGCTAGGGCTGCATATGTTATTATAATATGCGTTATACTTCTAAATTTTATACAACGGGCACTTCGAACTAAAGTCTAAAGGGCGTACCTTTTTGCTGTATTCGTAGACTTTAGAGCGGCCTTTGATACGGCCGCACGAACGATTATACTTAACAAGCTGGCTTTTTGCCTGGTTTCGTTGAATATATTGGAACTCATTAAGGGCATTTTACAAGAAGGACAGGTTATCATAGATGGTGGAGCCGCATGGCGATCTTACAGGCCACTGGTGTTGCCCCAAGGTGATAATCTTAGCTGTCCTCGGTGCTCGTGGGTGACCTTCCTAAAAAGATACAGAGTCACTCACAGGTAGGCGTTCTTATGTATGCGGATGACTTGATGCTATACTCTCGCAGCCGATTTCATTTGCAACAATTTCTTGCGACCTTGCAGCATTACGTGCGCCGAAACAAGTTGGAAATAAATATAGATAAAACAAAGGCAATGACGTTTAGACGTGGAGGGAAATTTGCTGGAATTGTCTCCTATTTCTCCCACCTATGGGTCATGTTCTCGTCTCAAGGTACTAACTTCCCGAGGCACTTTAATGAACGATTTCGGAACGAACAACAATTCTTTTATAGTATCCGAGACCCTTATAAACTAACTATGAACCCTAAATTATAAATGGACGTTGCCGTTAATCTCTTTAACCTGTAGATTGCGCCCACTGCTTCTTACGGTATACAGGTGATATAGCCTTACCTATGAAGTTAAACTTTAGGGCGCTTGACCAAATCAAGGCCACTTTTCTGAAGAAAGCGCAAAGACTCCACCACACACAATTATATAGATTTTATGTATTTATGTAGTTTCTCTACATGTTTGCTATCGACAGTTTCCGAACAAGTACGATATACCACTTTTAAAACCTATTTACCGTAACTTTCAGTTTTCTGCAGACTTAGGGTCTGCTTTTTTTGGTGCATATTTTGACATAATCCTAACCCGGAGTTAAGCAGCACATTAAGTAGTTTACTATGTTACTTTGTCAAAAGCAGACTTCAAATTCAAATATATAACGTCGAAATACATATTCTGCTTTTATACTATGTATCCAAGGGTTGAAGTATGCAGCTTTTACCTGGGCGATAAGCAAACTGTTCTTTAGTGATCAATCGTTTACAAGTTACAACGGTAAGCGAAATAGGTCGAGTATTTTCTATAGAGGCCTCTTTGCCCGCTTGTGTACTTAGTTAACAATCGTCGTACAAACAAATCTCCAGCATTATAGGATCTTTAGACGAACGACGAAATATCAAAATTGTTGGGTGTGTCAAGATTCCAAGCCGCTTGAACACGACGGAACACTCCATCTAAGAAAATTTTTGTTTTAGACCTTAAGCCCCATAAATGCTCTAATAGGTTATTCAAAATGACAGATCTAGGCATTGACGGTCTATCTTTAACGTATGCGTGTACTACACAGATGCCGCAAGGATAATGGAGAAAAAGCCACAGAGGCCGCTCGCCGTTAGGACTAACTAGTAATGATACTATTAGTTACGGACCACAAAACAAACAAAAGCTCATCAATCGATAGACACAAATGCAGTATGCCGCCATCCTTCGCCATCGATTCATTAATGGCCACCAGTGTATTAAAAAAAACTGGAAAATGACAAGACAACAAAATTATCACATTGTACGGTGAACTACGAAAAAAACGCATTACGTCAATCTCTAAAACCGGCCAATGTTTTTCTTAGTAACTTCACTATAAAGGGCTGTCTGACGTGCAGGCACATGTACGTCAATAGACGATATGTGGCAGATTCGCCGTGGAACTAACGCTATGCAATTGTAAACGAAAATACTCACAGTCAATAAGTCAAGTGTCCACATGGAGTCCACAGACAAACAACATTGAAAAATCAGGTCCAGTTTGTGAGGTCGAGGTTTAGCTAAATAAGAATCATCACCAAAAATAATTCTTATAATCCTACTTGGTTCTCGAAATTTGCTCGGAGAGCTTGCAGTCAGTTGTGAGGATTTGTACCATCTACCGATAATTGGGCGATGGATGGTGGGACATTGGATAATGAGCAACTCTGTCTACCGGATCATCGTTCCAGAAGATAACGTCTAGTAGTGAAACGCGCTGACTGCCCACCCATGTTGCTTCTAGAACATATGTTAAAGCCCGTTGGCGTATAAGTTCAGATGTAAGACTTTTTTTGTTCAATCGTTCTATCGTCTAAAAGTCGTAACACGTTTGGCGTCTCTCAATTTATGTCTAGCTGATTGAGTCCCCCGGTCAGTAAAACTATATGGCTCTATTCCATCCGAAGTGATAGCTAGTGTGTTGAGATGTCGCATTTAGCTCTCAGGTTGTCATGCTTACCTATAGACAAAAAGTAAGCTGTTATAAGCCGCCGCACAAATTCGGACATTACACGGCTTCAACTCAGACCTTCAATGCGGTATATCAACCTTACAACATGCCGGCTCACTTTAAACGAGGATAAAGGCTACACCGTCACATGAGTCACGATACTTTCTAAATACCTGAAATAGGCTTCGACCGCAAATTTTTATTGAATATGCAGATTATTCAATCGCCTATGTATCAGGTATAATTGCTACACCTATATGCATGTTTTTGATATAGCTGTGGAGAGTTTGTAGAGGAACCGAGTTTTCTACAAACTCTACGAAACCCGAACAAAACGAAAACCAGAGAACGACAATTCATTTAGTTAACAATGGATTGAGCATTAAGGCAAATGCATCTCAACGTGTTCTGCGTAGTATGTCTACAAGGACGGCGGGATGTGGACTTCTGTACAGAATATGAGACTTGGATCGTAGGCCAGCCATGCTTTCCCAGCCATGCTTTCGGAAAGCTTCCTGCCACTATTTCAGGTCGCAGGTTGCAGATTACCACGCAAGAAAGAAAACCAGGTTTGGTACACTTGGCAGTGCTTGCTTTGATAATATATATATATATATATATATATATATATATATATAAAAAGATATATATATATATATATATATATATATATATATATATATATATATATATATATATAAAAATATATATATATATATATATAAAGATATATATATATATATATATATATATATATATATATATATATATATATATTAAATATATATTAAAAAAAGATATATATATAAAGGACCCCTTAATATCGTGTTGCGTCGGCAGCCTTCGCTGGTCGTCATTTTCGTCTTCAAGCTGCGCTGGGAAGATGACGGCGTTTTTCGGACAGGCCGATGTTATTTTCATTCCGAACGAGTGACGCGTCTATTTTTTGTTCGAACGATGGAGTCGTCGTTATCGGTGATTTCTTGCTTTCAGCCTGGCTATAGCCCGGACCTTTGTCGGCCTGATTCGGTTTCTTCGTGCACGACCCAACAGGCTTGAACCGCGGCCACCACCGCGATGGCACCGCCAGCTCCAATATCACTGTCCTGCATTCGTCTTGGCAGGCGACGGAGAGGAAATACGCCGTAGGAATAACAACTCATCTGCAATTCGCCCGAAAATAAACCCCCGAGTGTTCCCCCATCCTTGCGCCTCCTCCCTTTCTGTTGTCTTCGTCCTGCAACGTCTATACTTCGGTATCTCTGTATAGCTTCCCCTCATTCTTCGCCGGCTCGCTTTCTCCCTCGGCCTAACTGCCTACCTGGTAGGCTGTCGCGCTTATTCTTACCTATGACAATCATCTCCCCTTTCTTGCTGTGAGCTCCCCATCTCACTGTAGGCGCAGCGGTGTGAAAGAAGCCTCTCTCTGACGACGTTAGTCAGAATGATGGCGATGCCCTTGTGCTGGTGGAAGTGTTGGTGTTGATATGTTGTAACGGCAGTCCCAGTAGAATCGATGCGGTAGCAACCAGAGTGGCAATGCAAATAGTACCAGAAATAGTAGTTCCGTAGTAATAGCACTATCATGGTAGCAAAGGTAACAGAAAGAGGACGTCGAAGATCGGGAATGATGAAAACCAAGATGGTCAATGCTAACAAAACGGTCTCAAAGTTTCTGCGGATCTAACGGTCTAGCTAAGGCTCACCGTCTCTGGGCAAGTCGGTACTGAATTTTTTCGCGTAGTAGAGAGTGAGTTAAGAATCGAATTAAGTGGCGGATAGCGGCATCTCTGCTGCTGTTTGAATGGAGAATACGAGTCGATCCTCTCATAGACAACGGTATGAGAAAATAGCAAGTAAAAGCATGTCAATACCACGACAACCGTACTCATAACCCCTATTCCTTGTGTATATGTATGGTAGGAAAAAGGAAAAAGGACACGGGATTTCCATCTGTGCGACAAATAATCTCGTACATGATGTCCAAAACGAGCGTCAGATGACCTTTACACATGTCTTATGCGTCGATTTAAGGAATCGCAAACATAACATGTGCATCGCTGGTGAAGATTTTAGGCTTGCCTCCAAAAGATTCTACACAACCATCTCGAACTCACCAAAAAAACTGCTTAGTCGGTATTTTGCGATTTGAACAGGGACCAGAACAAAAAAATATAAGAACCTTTCGTGCTCCAGAATTTCTGCGAAAATTCGAGACTTTTATTCGAGAAAACTCGAGAAAAAATCAAAGCAAACGTTTTTGTCGAGACTAGTCGCACGTAATGGGCTGTGGGTACGTTTGTTTAATCTTTTACTTAAATCTCTTGGAACAAGCTCGCAGTGGTCACCAACAAAAGTCAAGCGGCCGTGTTGCTCCACTTTTGGTCGAGGAGCTTCAAAGGGGGTTTCGTAATCGATGGTCGGCCGAGACTTGGTTGAACCGTACTGACGCCGCAAAGCTGACGGATATTGGAAAAATCTACTTTGGCTATGCGTCCTGCCCAAGTTTAAAATTGATAATTGTCCCTGCATGTCAAAGTTGGGCACTAGGCACTGACCTACACATGTGGATTGATGACAACCAAGCGGTGCCAAAACCGGCGCTGCCACAAATGCGCCGCTACAACGGCAAAGTTGCCAATTACTTAGCCAACTCATCTATCTGCTCAAATTGCCGGCCCCAAATGACAGAGCCAAGGCGCCAACTGGACGGTCTTGTGTCCCGCCCACTTTCTGCGTGTCAGGCCAACCTCGTGGTCCCTCTTAATCCGACACCCTGCCCTAAATCCCCGACGGACAACGCCCTAGACGGTCCAAACTATACAGGGTGTTGCAGAAATTGTTCATAATAGAATATACAAATTGTAGAGCTCGTTAAAGCAAATATTTTTTCCAATGGAACATGGTCTCTGAGAAGTCTTGTTTCGGAGTGAGAGCGAAATTACTACAATTTGTGACACTAGTGTTTTTGCCCGACATAGGAGCATAAAATGTGCTGTTGCGAGACAACCAGTCCTCCTATACAGAAACTAAACACACTGTCGGGTTCGTGAGAAAATTCTGCTTCTTCCGAGGAATATACAAGACCGGTCAGAAGATGCGACACGGTCGTTTAGAAGAGAATTCGTCAAAAATGAAGTTTTTTTATTAGCTTTGATTGAAACGCTCTTTTATTTATCATAAAAGGGGATATAATGTCATTCACAACATGTACACAAATTATTTCACTTATTACACATTTGATTCGCACCATGTACACAATTTTTTTTTTTTGATTGCACAAATTTGTTTCACAATAATTTTAGTTCTTATTCGTTTCAATTGCTTCACAAGTCTCCATGGGTACAGGTGCAATACCTTAGCATTTGTAGTCTGGGTTGGAGGCCTAATGACAAACCCAGCCCGACTCGACGTAGCTTGTACCTCAAACATTACGTCGAACAGGTCCTCGTTCTTAATCAGGCGGCGCAATTGTCTTATGTCAGCTTCCTTAAACAGCTCGGTCACTGATTTAAGCTCGAGGGCGTGCCTTTCCATCCGACACCGCCTTTCAACCCTCCTTAAAAAGCGACGCTGCATTCTTTCTAGTAATGCAAGGTCACCAAGCCTTGGGGGGTTCCACACCTGGCATCCATATATCAATAGTGGCACAACATGTGATTTGTACAGTTTTAAATATACAGAGGCACTTCTTACAACAAACGCCCGAATTATCCAGTTGCACAAAAGTGAGCATTTTGAGGCAACATGTGTAACCTGTTCAGTGAATGTTAAGGACGTCGAGAACCGCACACCAAGGTCTTTTGCATACTCCATTTTTGTCAGAACTAAGCCGTCTAACATGTAGTTATGCTTGGTATTTCTACTACCGAGATGCAGGACTCCACACTTGTGGGCGGATAATTTTAGACCCATCTTTGACGACCACACAATAAAGTCGTTTAGTACACACTGAAGCACGTTCGCATCATTATCATCTCGAACAGGCATGTAAAGCTTGATATCGTCAGCGTATATTACATATTTAACCGATTTGGGTAGAATGTGTTTGACCTGATCGATAAAAAACATAAACAAGAGGCTTCCTAGTACAGTACCCTGCGGACAACCAGTAAGTACACTACCCTCTCTTGATAATGTCATTCCGACTTTTACTCTGAAAGTCCGATCCCTCAAAAAATCAGAAATCCACTGGGTGATTTTAGGGCCAACTCCTTTAGATGGCAGTACGGAGATGAGTAGATCGTGGGGCATAGTTTCGAAGGCACTCTTGAAGTCACAGTAGATGACGTCTACGGGAAGTCCCTCGCTGATCCATCGGCCTACGTCGCTGAAGAACATAAGCAGACAATCGGTGGTCGACCGACCTTTGCGGTAGGCAAACTGCGTGCTGCTCAGCAGATTCTGTTGCTCAGCGCTGCTCAGAATTGCAGAGCATACTATTCTTTCCAGAACCTTGCATGTCACCGCTGTGAGGGAGACAGGGCGCTTGTTGGCCGGGTCGGTCTTGGACCCACTTTTGTGGACAGGAGCAACCCAAGCCTTGCGATAGAGCGATGGTACACGTCCTTCCTCTAGTGATCTTCGAAAGATCTTGCTTAGCGGATATGCCACGCCTATTGCTGCCCTCTTGAAGAATACCGCGGGGAGTAATTCCGGGCAGAGACTGACCTTTGGGTCAAGGCTTTGGAGCTCCTCAAAGACCCTTTCCTCTGATACATCCACATCGGTGACCTGTTGGATGTTAGCCGAGCATAGAACAGAAGAGAGCGGTGTGATGGGAGTAGAGTTTAGATATGTTCTTTCGAACTGGTCACACAGCAGGTCAGCTTTCCGCCGGTCATCAGTGATCCGTTGACCTGAATCAATGAGGACAGACAGATCGTCCTTTAGCTTAAGACGAGTTGAAGCGTATCCGAAGAAGCGAGCAGCATCTCCAGATTCTGCTATGGCCTGCTCAGCCTGACATCGCTGTCGTATCAAGGCGGTCTCTAACTTTTTCCTCAGTCGATGTTGGGTGGCGTCATCCGTTGTGTGATCCAGACTCTTGTGCAGACGCTTGATGTAGCTTGGAAGGTTAGCGTCCTGTTTGCGAGTACGCGGGCCTACATTGGCCTCGACGACAACGTAGAGGTATTCAATGAAACCGTTGTACATCGCATCCAGGGATACCGCTCCAGTAAACATCCGGTCCCAATCCATGCTAAGTAAGCTTGCTACGACGCTGTCATAGTCTACATTGACAAAATCCAATTTCTCCTCTGGTAGTCCTCGGTCGATGTTGAGTGGCAGCGACAGTTGGATGCTGAGGTGATCACTGGAGACTGGGCACGGTACAAGATGGATGTCCGATTCATCTAGGATATTGTCTGTGCAGAGAACGACGTCGAGCAGGTTGCCACTGACGGGTCTGGTTGGAGAGAGAACCACTTGATCAAGCGAGTTGAGAACGCAGAACTCTAGAAGACACCTTTCGCGAGGCGCTGCATGTGGATCACACTTCCGTGCATCCCAGTTTATGTGCGGGGCGTTGAGGTCGCCAACAAATACCACCGGATGGTCTATGTTACATAGGCTCTCAAGTTGCTCAACAAGGGCTTCCATGGTGGTCAGATTCTGAGTAGCGCCTTCTGTACCCGGGGAGTATATTGTGGCTAGTCTAACAATCGTAGCAGCATTCTCCCCCATTACATCAACACATATCACCTCACTATCAGAATTCACCGTTTCTACCTGCACACAAGAAATATTGCTCCTAATCAGCAGCAATACGCCACCTCCACCTCGCAATGCGCGGTCTTTCCTGTACACCTGGAATCGGCCACCATCTGAGAGCTGTGCGTCTGTGACGCTTTCTGTTAGCCATGTTTCGACCGCAAAAATCACATCAAGCTGATTTATTTTTGCATACGAGTGCAGTACCTCAATTTTTCCCTTCTTCGCTAGGGATTGGGCATTCAAGTATACGCATGATAGTTCACGTTGGAACGGTGGGTTGTCGTCGAGTCATTGGGTCCCGTCGTGGGTGTGTACAATCTGATCAGGATGAGGCGTACCCCGATATTCCTTAAAGACAATGTTCGAGATCCACTTGCTCGGGTCACATAATTTGCGGAGGTCATGTTCATTCACAACAGCACAGAAGGAGGCGTATGTATCTCTCCGCGTTCGAAGTTTATGCACGGTTTTTGCATTTGCCCCTAGCCTTCCTAGATGTTCGGCCACTTGTTCGGCTGTGAGCTCAGGGCGTAGATTTGACACGAAAAATTTCTTCGTACGCACAGCAACAGTTGGCTTTTCCGCCGCTATACCGCTCCCGGCAGCACTGGCAGCAACAGCAGCATCCACAGTAGACGAGTCAGCTGACACACTGCCGCGTATCAGCCCTCCTCTGTTACCGTTGCCGTTTCCGTCCTTGTGGATCGACTTGTTTATGTTTTGTTGATCACTTTGCCTGGGGGCAGTGCGTCTGGCTGGAGGAGGAGTAGCGCCTGGATTACCTTGCTTGTAACAACCAACACGCTCTCCATCAGCCACAACAGCTGCAGCCCATGGCCGCCACTACGGCCGTTTCTCTCTCTCAGAGACGCCGCTTTGCGCCAGTCATGCTGTCGACGAGAGCGGCCGAGACTACTCACGTTCGCAGAGAGAGATGTGCCATCCGTAGCAACTATGCTTGTAAGCGTTGCTGCCGTGTTGAGAGAATCTATTGCAACCGCAGCATCAGTGGATTTGATATTTAACCGACGCTTTAGGTCACGGTTCTCTTTGCACAGCGATTCAATTTGGCCAGTGAGCTGAGTTAAACTATGCTGCATTTGCAGCAGGGTGGGGAACATCCATGAGAGACGAACGGATAATTCCCTCACAGACATCTGCCCCGGTTTGCTACACTCAGAGCACTGAACACTAGTCAGCTTCTCCTTCTTCTTCGCACACTCAGAGTGACACAGTTTGCAGCAGAGACCGATACATGCAAACAGAGTACCGCTGCCAGCAAGCGGTTTATCACACAGAAAACACACCTCGCTCATCGTTGTGAGTTCAGTAGAAGAGTTAGCCATGTCGGACAGTTGGAACATCAGCCGTTGTACTGACTGGGGTGATGACTGTAGCCGGTCTGACCCTTAGTTGCTCGTTTCTACCTCAGATCGTCACCAACCGTTCACAAGGATAGATCATTGCACACTTGAATCACAATAGATCATTGCACAAACAAGGTACGGTCAGTTTTGACCCAAAAAACTTGAAAAATATGTGATTTTTCGAGGACCGAGCTGATCAACGATCCGCAGTCGTCGCTAGCAGACGACGCTTTAATCGATGGTCGGCCGAGACTTGGTTGAACCGTACTGACGCCGCAAAGCTGACGGATATTGGAAAAATCTACTTTGGCTATGCGTCCTGCCCAAGTTTAAAATTGATTATTGTCCCTGCATGTCAAAGTTGGGCACTAGGCACTGACCTACACATGTGGATTGATGACAACCAAGCGGTGCCAAAACCGGCGCTGCCACAAATGCGCCGCTACAACGGCAAAGTTGCCAATTACTTAGCCAACTCATCTATCTGCTCAAATTGCCGGCCCCAAATAACAGAGCCAAGGCGCCAACTGGACGGTCTTGTGTCCCGCCCACTTTCTGCGTGTCAGGCCAACCTCGTGGTCCCTCTTAATCCGACACCCTGCCCTAAATCCCCGACGGACAACGCCCTAGACGGTCCAAACTATACAGAGTGTTGCAGAAATTTTTCATAATAGAATACACAAATTGTAGAGCTCGTTAAAGCAAATATTTTTTCCAATGGAACATGGTCTCTGAGAAGTCTTGTTTCGGAGTGAGAGCGAAATTACTACAATTTGTGACACTAGTGTTTTTGCCCGACATAGGAGCATAAAATGTGCTGTTGCGAGACAACCAGTCCTCCTATACAGAAACTAAACACACTGTCGGGTTCGTGAGAAAATTCTGCTTCTTCCGAGGAATATACAAGACCGGTCAGAAGATGCGACACGGTCGTTTAGAAGAGAATTCGTCAAAAATGAAGTTTTTTTATTAGCTTTGATTGAAACGCTCTTTTATTTATCATAAAAGGGGATATAATGTCATTCACAACATGATCAACATGAACAAAATGATCGCCATGAAATGCGCATTTGTTAAATATGTTAGCTTTGAACACGTGGGTGGTCGTAGGGTTATGATGCTGAAGTATTTGGCGTGAAAGCTAATAAAAAACTTCATTTTTGACGAATTCTCTTCTAAACGACCGTGTCGCATCTTCTGACCGGTCTTGTATATTCTTCGGAAGAAGCAGAATTTTCTCACGAACCCGACAGTAGTTTCTGTATAGGAGGACTGGTTGTCTCGCAACAGCACATTTTATGCTCCTATGTCGGGCAAAAACACTAGTGTCACAAATTGTAGTAATTTCGCTCTCACTCCGAAACAAGACTTCTCAGAGACCATGTTCCATTGGAAAAAATATTTGCTTTAACGAGCTCTACAATTTGTATATTCTATTATGAAAAATTTCTGCAACACCCTGTACAGTTAACACGCGTACTGAGGGCAAGGAGAATTTTAAACTACCATTGCAAAAAAAAGGATCATACGATCACCGCGGCTAGACCAACGGGCTGCTAAGCCTTAAAAATTCAATGGTGCAGCTTAAAGAAATTCAAAGGGTCTGCGACAGAAGTGGTGCATTTTACTTTGCTGGCTGAGATAGACGAAAAGAGAAGCGGTTCTCCCTGTTATCTCTTAGCAAAAAAAATTATTACCCGTATAACTCAAAAGTCCATAAACTGCTACCAAGCAACTAGTAAAGGTGCGGCATCATCTTTCTCATAGATTGAGAGAGACAAGATAGGATTTTTGCTTGCCCCATTTTTGCTCAAGCTATAGCAGCCCTAACGGAACGCTCGAAGATCTTAGAGACACACTACAGGACATAGAGTCAGCCGCTCAATGCCACTTGAATTATTTTCTGGAGATTTGAATGCTGCTTTAACTACATAGGCATTTACCAACACTAACAAAGGTCAATAATCCTACCTTCCCCCGCGGTGAAATTGAATCGCACATAGACCTTTTTTTTTTTTTTTTTTCTGGGAGGTTTCGGGAATGCATGATGCACATGCGCCACTAGCAGCCTGCGTTGCACCACCAGCCTGCGTTGCGCCACTAGCAACCACCGTTGCACATTTATATTTATGGGGGTCCGTCTATGAAGCAATGTGAAAAACAGTTCCGTGGACGTTAAATCTTGGCTGAGGGTCAGCCCGAAAACTTTACTTTAGCCTGCGTGACTAGTGTGAGACTCGCAAACCCCACTAAACCCGGATTCCTCCCCACCCCCCCAGGCTCGGTATTACTTTGGCATTACATCGAAGTCGTGGGAGAGGCGTCTCTGCCGTTCTCCTTCAATCAGCTCTATCCCTGACTATCATCCCGCATGTCTACCTGCGGTTGGATAGGGGGATGCCATTTTGTAATCCGTCCTGTGAGGGTGCGTCGAGACCATGAGGGCCTGGCTGCTCCCCACCCCCTCCCCCCTCCCTCGGCTCCTCGTCTCGACCACTCTCCCGAGAGACCCGCTCAAACCTCTCCCGACTGGCCGTTTCCTTGGCTGTCTTGAGTGTCAAAACAGCGTCGAACAAGTTCGTCGCCTCCCTCCATGCCTCCGCCGAAGTCATCATATGGGAGACCACCTCCTTGATGGGTCGGCCTTTCACAGCGGTTGGTGCTGCATCTCGTGCTTCCCTGAGAGCATCACACCGCAGAACAGTATGCTCTACGTTGTCCGTTTCTCCAGAGTCGCACAGTACGCAGATATCGCTGATGGCCTTCTTGATCCTTGACAGGTAGCTCTGGAACTGGCCGTGTCCGGTCAGAACCTGAGTCGTCCAGTAGGAAAGCTCCCCGTGTCGGCGGTCATACCATACCCTGAGGTCCGGTATCAGACTCTTGGTCCAGCTCCCTGTGGTCACACCGGGTCTTACCTGCGCCCATTCCTCATGCCAGGCCGATATGGTGGCACTCCTGGCCCTGGTGAGATTTAGACCTTCGTCTAGATACATTTTACTTCGTTCAGCCACTAGGAGGTCCCATGGCAGCATTTTGGCTAGGACCAGGGGAGCTTCGGTCGAGACTGTTCGATACGCCCGGCTTACCCTGATTGCCAGCGTTCGTTGGGTCGACCTTAGTGCCCCCCTATTTTTCGCCGTCCGCATTGCTATGTCCCTCCAGACTGGGGCTGCGTATAGCGCCGTTGATTCGGCCACCGAGGCCAGGAGCCTTCTTTTCACCTCAGCCACCCCACCGACCCTAGGCATGTTCCGCGCCAGGTTCAGGGAGACCCTTTGGGCCTTTTCGGCCACGTACTTAACGTGTGCCGATCCGGTCAGTCCAGTGTCTAGCATGACCCCGAGGTACTTTACCTTCTTTCTGATTTCTATCGGGTCACGAGGTTAATGCCGGTCGTCCTCTTTCTGCCTGTTAGGTACATCGCCTCCGTCTTGTCGGGTGCCAGTTTCAAGTGATGGGACTCCATCCACTCGGACACAATTGACAAGGCCTCATTGGCGGTAGACCTAACAATGCTCTAAAGAGAGGATGCTTTTAAAATTTTAAACTGGATCCCACACGGCACAGAATAATTTTAGCGATCACTACTATCTATAATATGACGTGAGGAAAGCCATCACCCTAGCACACCTTCCGATTTCAAACAGAAAATGCGGTTTGCACGCACGAGCGCCACGACAGGAAAGCTTAGCTGCAAATGTGGGCTGGTAGTGTGGGGTTCTAACCCACTAAAAACCAGTCATGTCCCCATCCTGACTCTCAACTGGGAACTGCAAACGCAATACTTTAAAGAATTTAGAGCGGTGAATAGTAGCGTCCTTATCTTAGTTACCGTGAGGTGCACCGCAGGGCCTTGTTAACTGAAAGAGATTCTATTCTCACGTACTGTGTCAGCTCACCACCGGACCGGTAAATCCACGTTCTAATGTCTGGAATCAGAACCTTCACTCGGTCCCCATGTGCCCCGTCCGGTATGGCGTCTCATTCATTCTGCTAAGAGACCAACGTCTTTGTCCTTTCTTCCTTTTTCTTGCTTGTCGGTTCTGCTCACAAGGAACGACGTTTGTCGGCCTTCAGGCCCTAAGGGATCGTACCAGCCAGTAAAAGGACAGCCAAAGTGCTGTCCGTTTTGTAGGCCATCGTAATCCGTAAAGCAGCGATGGTTTGGGTCGTGCGCATCAGCGCCCTTGCAGGCCGGAGTCAGTGCGGTGAATTGCCACATTGAGGCCGCGAATAACATAATCGACTCGCAAGCGACACAAAAAGGCGTCACTTCGAATCTCGCGGTCCAAATGTATTTGGCGTCCGCCGGGCGATGCCATGTGAAACTTTGGTGGCTTTCTTCGCAGCCAAGCGGAGGCGATACGTACCTTGCAAGCCTCTGTCCAGGTGCATTACCAGATAGCGCGCTAAGTGAACTACCTGAATATTCTGGCCGTTCAAGATTAGCTTCGGAGGAGGACACCTACTAGGCCCAAGCAAGAGGGGCCTTGCTTATAGTAGGGACCAGCATCAAACTTGCTTGCCTCATCTAGACGGCCAGGGCGTCATTAGCTCTAAGTTTCAGTTGCTGGGGGAAACCGCCTTGCACTACAACTGCAAGGTCATCCGCATACGCCAGTAGCTCTGTCCTTTCTGGTAGATTATTCAAGCGCAGGACATCGTCGTACGCCAAGTTCCATAAAAGAGGACCTAAGATGGAACCCTGGGGGAACTCCAGCTGTCAATTTAATTTCGAATTTTTCATTGTCTATCCGCTTTTCGTTACGGTAGTCCGAGACAACCGAGACAAAGGTAGCTCGGAAGGTAGCTTGAGCGTCTCCAGTATCACGTTCCGGGGTAAGCTGTTGAAAGCATTTTTAGTATCTAACAGTACGACAATAAGAAAACTTTGAACCTTCCCGGAATTTGTCATAGCGTTTCCGCGTTTGCAAAATCCAAACTGCTTTGGTGAAAGGATGCCTCATTGTTCCGCGAAATGTTTTCTATATTCGCCTTAGTACCCTTGGCCAGTATACTAACTGACGACAGATCGGTGCATAGGTGCCGTTTACTTTGGGGAAAGCACGAGGTAGGCTTTTTTCCAAATCAGAGGCAGGCGATTCGAAAGGGCTGATCAGCCCTCTTGGCCATAGAGCGGGTGGTTACGAAGGCGAAGGCCCTAAGCAAATGCCCGCCTCGGACTAAAACATGCTACTACTTGTACTTCTGAATGTTAAAAGCCCATTTTATAACCGGCCCTGAAAGATCGTTTTGGGCACACTACTCCAAAGGAGAGCCCCGTTCTATCCGTGCTGCGCAATCTCGGCCAACGAGAGCAGAGGTGTTTGATTATGGAAGATTCCCAGTTAGACGTGACAGCCCCTTCTGTAAAACCTGGCATACAACGACGTCTTACGATTAGACGATTGCAGCGCACTGAACTGTTGGCGTACGCAGACGACTTTGAAGTGATAGTCTTTTTTTTTAAGGGGTGGAAAATGCATTTACGCACACCCGCCGATATAATGACGGGTAGTGTGGGGCTAGACGCTCGGAGAGGGAATACGCGACTCACTCTAATCCGAGCGCACTACCCACTAAAAACCCTTTCCCCCCCGGAACCCCCTCCTGGTTCGGAATTGTGAACCATTACCTCGAGACCAGGAGGGAGGAGTCTCACGCTTTAACCCTTTCCTTAGTCTGTAGGTGCATCCCGAGCAGGTAAATCCTGCTGGGTTAAATCAGGGGGGCTCCGGGCGACGAATCGCGCACGGCGATTATTCTCCAGCCGGATCTTTTCGCGCATGAGCCCGTCGAGGTATTTTAGGCCAGCACCCCAATTAGTCGTTGAGTCGACCATGTGCGTTACGATCACTTGCGCGGTAGATGCCCGTAGGGTAAACGGTGAGCTATCGCGGTACGCAGACAACGCCGTGCATGTCTCAAGTGTATGCGCGGCATCATCGGGCACTCCGGCGTCGCAGAGAACGCATATGCCCGTCGCGGCTTTTCCGATCTTCATCATGTACGCCTGAAACTGACCATGTCCGCTCAGCGCCTGGGCAGCGTAATATGTCATTGGTCCCTGTGCCGTATACCACTTGCGCAAGTCCGTGATGAGGAAGCGTGTTCACGTGCCTCTCGTGTCTCCGGCAGGCGGTCGGGTCCACATCTCCGCCCAAGGGGCGAGTGTGGCCTTTCGAGCCTCGGTCCATGATATCTCTCCGTTTAATCTCCGACTACTCCTCTCCTCCGCCAGCATGTCCCATGGAAACAGGCATGCGAGAACAAGCAGGACGTCTGTGGAGACCGTCCGGTACGCCCGGCTAACCCGAATTGCCACACCCCGTTGGGAGCGGCGCAGAGCCTGGCGGGCCGTGTCCGTCCTGGGTGCTAAGTCCGCCCACACTGGCGCGGCATAGAGCGCGACCGCTTTTGCAACAGCAGCTAGTAGACGCCGTTTGGGATCGGACGCGCCTCCCTCCCGAGGTAGTATTCGGGCCAGGTTGGCCTATACTCTTGCCACCTTTTGCGTAACCTGCCTAATGTGGGGCAGGCCAGTTAGACCTGTGTCAAAGGTCACCCCTAGGTACCTGGCGTGGCGGGACGGCGTGAGAGCGTGCCCGTTGAGCTCCAGAGACATAGGCCCTATCCTCCTGCGTCCTGTTAGAAAAAGGGCCTCGGTTTTCTGTGGTGCTAACTCCAGGTGATGTTCAGTCATCCACCTGTTTATCCGGTCAAGAGCCGTGTTTGCCCTGGCCTCCAGGATAGTCCATGTGCGAGCGGTGACTACCAGTGCAAGATCATCCGCATAGGCGATTGTCTCCACCCCATTCGGCAGGTCGTCGAGCCGCAAGACACCATCGTATGCCACGTTCCATAGAACTGGGCCGAGTACTGAGCCCTGCGGCACCCCCGCCGTAATTGGATGGGTTTCGCCTTGCGTGAGGAGTGTCCGCTCCTCCAGGTACGATGATAGTACGCGCCGCAGGTACGGGGAGATCCC
>QVRM01000613.1:0-57456 GCA_003439945.1 Dermanyssus gallinae | reverse complement strand
AAAGAAACGATATACATATATATATATATATATATATATATATATACGAGAGGAATAGAAGGGAATAGAGAGCGGGACAGACTATTACCAGTGAGAGTAAAAGCCGACGAGTGTGCAAACATACCAAAACTGTATCGTGTATGATCGAACCGGCGCAGTGGCGGTTCGCCGGCCAGCCGACTGGTGGGTAGGTGCTCCATCCAAATCTTGACGGTGATCCTCGGCCAATCGGACGGGACGAAGCTGAGGAATCGGCTGAAGGCTGGATGAACGGGTACGCGATTAGATCATCATTGTCGTGCCCGGCAACAACAGCAGCTGCAGCAACCCCCATCATCATCATCATCATCATCGCGAGTCGTCGATCGCCCTCGAGAACCAGACGGTCAACTCTATCGAGAGCAGCATGCAACAGCTATGGCTACGGCGGGCCGGCGGAAGCCGCGGCGTGGAGTCGCCTGCCGGCTATTCAGAGGCGAGGTAACGACGGCGCACGTAGAGGAAATCCGCTCCGAATGCCGATGGCCGGCCTCATCTCGCTCTGGCTCCCTTTTTATCATCATCTTCATCGTCATCGTCGTCATTGTGGTAGTGGTAGTCGTCGTCATAGTCATCAACGTTGGTTAACCGCCTGCCTAGCAACGCATGCAACTTCATTCCGCATTGTCGCAGTCGAACGCAATCAAACAGTTTTTATTGCACTTCGTTATTTAACTAGGAACAGGACTCCGACCGACCGGCCAAACAATACACTCTCATCTATTGACAAGGGTCGGAGTGGAGAAGATGGCCGTCGAGACTCGAAGAGATACATACAGTTTTTTTTGGGATTTGCAGAAATGATATATAAGTATATATATTTATATATATATATATATATATATATATATATATATATATATATATATATATTCTAAAATATTTAAAAAATACGTCAAGAAGAAGTATGTAACAATGAAAACACTTTTCATTCAAAGAGATAATTGAATTGTTTATTTTAACTGTAAAATGTTTTTTAGTCTATTTGTGTGTATTACTTCTGCGGTCCCCAATAACGGCAACGCACTTGGTATTGATTTAGGTAACTTATGAATTAGTTGCTGTGGGAGATTATCAATTCCTGCCGCGTAGTATCCATTAGCTCCGGGGGTGTTACTGGAGCTCTGGCTCTAACTTGTCGGTTCAGCCAATCCTATAACGATCGATGAGGTTCAGGTCGGCAGAACATGCTGGCCATAATGAAGTTAATTCCCGTTTCTCGGGGTACCCCCGAACAAGTGCAACGGTGTGTGACCAGCCACTGTCGTGCCATCGGGCAATGACGTTTTCACTAGCAGCCCTTGCAGAAGGTACCACGTGAGATGTCAAAGGCTCATTAACGTACCGTTGGGCAGTTGTACCTTTTCTTCCATGACCACGGTGCACTTAAGGGACGTCCACGAGTTCTCCTTCTTCAGCTTAAGGAAATTGCCACCCCAAACCATGATGCAAAGTTGCACAAACGTAGAGTCGCCGGTAGAGTTTTCCTGCCCGATTGTTACGGTCGTATGGAACATCCTAGCTTCCGAAATTCGAAAATAGAGTATGCTTTGAAGCTACTCCCTGTGGGGGCGGGTGGGGTGAACTATGCAAGCGGGGTACATACATAAAGTGCATTTAGGAGGATTCGCTTGTGAACAGTAATGTGTGCAAACGTTGTGCTAGTCGGGCAACTGTTTCGACCAGTGATTGTGGTGGTCGATTGGGGTACCAGTCAGTTGATTCTCAGAGGTCTCTCTGATGATCGTCTTGATGAGGTCTGGAGCCGCCCACACCCGAGAGTCCTTGCCCGGGAAATTTCTCTGTTGCAATCCACAAGTAAGGATCTCAGGGAGAAGGATGCCCCTGGTAGATTTGGGTGCAACTGCCGCACAGCGGGGCTGCTCTGTACGCGCTGACTCACTGCTGGCTGCATGGATTCACTCCGGTCATTGTTGTAGTGCTCAAACCATTCATTCCTCGATACAAACGAAAGCCACGAACACAATATACGGCACCCAGTCTGTCTGTCGCATGGTCTACAATCCGACAGAACGTCACATCGTGTTCGTTATCATGATCGTCGTCGTGATGCGTGCCATGGTCATAACAGAGACGCGAGCTTTCGTTATAAGACAAACAGAGAGAGATAAAGACAACCTGCAGATCGTTGGTTCAGGACCGTATCCAAACGTAGACACGCATGAGCAACTTAACACCAGGCCATGGTGGTGATGGTGGTGGTGGTGTTGAAACAACGGAAGTGCAGTGTTGAACACTTGGCAGTGAGACTAGCTGTTTCTGACTAAAAATACATCACATCGCAAGAGGTCATGTGGAGTAACCTCAAGATAAGTCAAAATTGCTGCTGCATGAGGGTGTTACGTGCATGCATTATTCATGTGCGCTATATGTTCTGCATGTTTAGCGTATAGGCGTGAGGTGCAGTGCTCGCTCTCTCTAAATATGCATACTTTCCCGGACTGCACCGGTTCACTTCGGAACCGATACGTCACAAACTATCAGTCAAAAAACAACAACAATAACAGGCACGTCTATCTATGTATCTACGTTAATCTAGTGACTAGGTTTATGTACGTGAAGGTAGTGAAACTCACGTGACTTCGGTTGATGGGTGTAAGAGGCGGGGACGATAGGGAGACAGGGAGGGGTGCGCACTTGTTGATGAACTCGAATCCTCGGTAGCCTAGAAGCAATGGCAAAGCGAGTAGAAGAAGAAAATGTTCATTGCTGGTCAAACGGGAGCCAACAACGGCAATCCGAAGAGCCAGCCATCTGTTCGATATCTTGCGATCCTTGGTGTGATCGGTTGATGACGTACAACGGGAACGCCAGGATCTTGTCGATCCTGGCGCAACGCCGAGAATGACCTCAGCGGGAGCTGTAGCAGTAAAAACAATAGGAGAAGGTTCGCGTAGGTCATTCATTTCCTGGCAGCGGGTAACGGGAACGCCTTTAGTTCATGCAATGCTTGCTTGTGATTGATTGACCCATTAATTCATTCATGTACTGACGCTCGGCTTGGTTGATAGATCGAAACAGGCAAGACGAGGGCGGATCGATCTATTCGGCAAGCATTGTCGGCGAGCAGTATCACTGTTGGTCGCGACGCAACGTGAGCAAAGTTGGCCAGCATGAGCTAGTTGGATGTATAGTCGAAACGGTCGTAGCACAACTATACAAACTACTACCTCGGCTATGCCAATGCAACTTGTGCGACCGACAGCGCCTAACGGACTCGGCCCCCGACGAGCAACGGACAACCATCACCATCTCATCCGAACCCTTATTCGCCTCGTTCGATCAATGCCGGCATGACAGCTGACAGACCCGTGCACCACCATGGATCATGGCTGCCATGAACCAACCCTTCGCATTTAGATCCAGATACTCGTCGTCGATTTGTCCATTTGGCAGTACGGATATGCTTCTTGGCATTCGAACGAGAGAAAACGCGCGTTTGTTTCGGTGGGAAAAAAACTGTTCTTCATATATATATATATATATATATATATATATATAAGCCTAGAAAGCTTAATACACAGGCCAAAACAAAACGTAAAGTATTATAAATAAAAAGCTGCTTTAAAGCGTCCATGTATATATATATATATATATATATACATATGCAAGCGCAAACATGGGCTTATGTTTATGTCTTCAGGCTTATGTTTATTATCTGAGTAAGCAAGGGGTGCCCCATCGTACTCAACGCGTGAAGTGTCTAGCGTCCCCACTGATTAATATTGGTAGTAGTGTAGTAGTAGTCGTAGTTATAGTTGTCGTAGATACAAGTCTGCCTAGTCAAAAGCAGAACGCACACAACCACATCAGGCAAGTCCCACGGATTCTAAACATACATGCATACATACTAGTGTTACACATGATGATGGTGTACGTATTGTAATTGTGAGGTATGCGTAGGTATTGGCAGAATGTCCTGCAATATGCCGATACATGCATGAAGGTAGCATGATGTCTGTACGCTTTTGTCAATGTCCGGCTTTAGAATCCTCTAGAGAGAATCCTATTTCTAAACTGAACCAGCCGTGAGTGAGATCTAGCAATGCCTCTTTAAGCGGCTATTTATCTGCATGCTTTAGACTCTTCGAGCATTCGAATGATGACCGAATAGACGTAGTTCGAATAGGTTTATCCTGAGCGAAAAATGCGTCGGTAATGCTGGTAGATTCGAGCTTGCCCAGCTGTCTCTTCGAGTACAGCCACAAGAGACAGTGTTTTCCCTTTCCGTGCAAACGTATTTCCTCGTAAAAAAAAGACAGTTGAAGCTAGAGCTTGGTTCTTAGACTGACCGTTACCACCTGATGTTTTCAACACAAAATAAGTCTTTCAAACACTTTGCTAGATACCCATATGTACTAGAATGCAACCCCTTTGTATGCTTAATTAAGGTGCAATCATTTGAATTGTATTTGTTTATTGCCCCAACGGGGACAATTGCAGTATCTGTACCCCCATATACGGTCAAGAGTGTTTCCTAAATTAAGCATACCCATTTGGTTTAACAAGGTGTAGAATTTGTTAAAAAAACAGTCGTTTTGTTCCAGTGAAATGGCAAGCGGAATGTGTTGTTTAGGAGTGAAAGTAATTTACTAGCATTTGTTATATGCTTGTGATGTGAATGGCCGGACATCGCTTTACAAAAGGCGCCATTGCATGCGAATGAGTTGTTCGGCAGAAAAATACACCGTGACAGATCTTTCTTGCAGGCAGCATGAGTATCCTTTAGACAAAGCAGTATTTCTGCCAACTCGACGGTATGTCTGGCTTCTCCGAACAGCTCGTTCACATGCAAGGCGCTATTTGTAAAGTGATGTTCGACCATTGACAATAATATAATAGACGATAGTCATTTCACTATCACTCCTAAATAAGACATTCTGCCGTGCCCCCCAATTCAATTGGGAAAAATAAGAGATTTTTTCGAATAACAACCACCACTCTTAAAAAAAAGTGTACTTAGTCGAGAAACACCCTGTATATTTGTATGAACGAGTCCATCTTTCCCTTGGAGCCAACCGTTTCGCAGAACACGCCCACACTGCTAAATGCATTGCACTATAGCCATAAGGTAACCTGTTGGGATCGACTCGACTTGCATATATATATATATATATATATATATATATATCTAAACATGTTTTCTCTCCCCTTGGGGCCGTTTCGTTTTGCACACTGACTGGACACTAACTGGCCAGTTGGATCGTTTAAATCGAGGCCGATTAAAAGGTTGATCATACATGGATCTGGTATGTACGATGGTGCAAGCTGCGTTACAAGTCGTTCCGTGTCGAAGTTGCCACCACAAACCCATACAGAAGCATGGCCATGCATAAAGCTTACTCAAGCGGGTGGGTCGCGGCCAATCTGCATGTATTCCGCCACAGATGCGCCGCTAGATGTGTTCTAGAAGCGGGTCGACAAGTTCATCATCTAGACAGACGAGGCCTCGAATGGCGAAAACGACATACTGTCGCCCCGAAGTGGGACTGACCTGCTCGACGGATCAAGTTGGGTTAGATAGCCAACCAACAACGACATCGATGATAACCGCGAGTACGCCTCTGATGTGTACATGCCTTGCATCGGAGGACGTTGACAGACGGCGTGACTCGCTCAATACACACTGGATAATACGACAAACCTTTAGATCGTATTTAGAACAATTTTACTTTAAGCGTTCAAATATACAAGTGCATATATATATATATATATATATATATAAAGCACTGTTACGTATAGCTAGTTCATAGGAAAGCTGTATTACAATTTATATATATTTATATATATATAAAAAATCAGAAGTGGAACACTATAACAAGAACTGTAGCATCGGGCAAAGCAATGCATGTCACGTCAAATAGGAGCTGGTCAATAGGCAACGGATTTTATGTGTACAAAGAAAACGAGAAGCAAGAACAGTCACGTTCACATCTAAATACCGAAAGTTCACACTCTAAAGCAAGATCAGACTGAATTTATAGACAATTGTCAGACTGATGGATTCTGAAAAAGAAACGTGTTACGCAAGGCTGGTCGACACATGATTGTCTATGTTGATTACTTCGTACGCCACAAATAGCTACGATTTCGCTTTGCGGCACCTTGTTGTTGAGATTCAACGAGGATTTTCTGGCCACGAGCGCCTCAGTGGCCAGTGAACACCATCGTCCATACCGTATGTTTGATTTGACAATTTCACACACAGATTGTAAGCCGAGTGATGCAACGTCGTCGTCCCCTTTGCTTCCGTTCGGCTCGTTGACAACATTGTAGATGGCAGCGGCGTGGTCCACCCGCAATTGCGAACTTGTGAGATGGGTCACATATCGAGACACAAGTTCGGAGGTACGGGTAGACCGCGTCCACTGCAATGTGTCGAGGACGTCAGAGTCAGTCTCCAGAGAAGAAGAAGAGCGAGTTGAAGAAGACGAAGATGAAGACGCAGACGAACAAGAAGCGACACACCTGTGCAGGCAATGATGTATGCGCACAACTTCACTGAGAGCACCATCACGTCATGACATATGTCAAAGCTCTCTCAGACTTTCTCTCTCGTAGGGTGTAAGTAAGCGCCTCCTTATCCAAAGGATTTATTCGGTTTCCTTCTATTCATCCGGTGATCGAGCTCCGACCAACGATCTGAAACCACAGAGATACAACTGGTCGCTGCTGTTTGCCAGCGCTGCGGTCGGCAATTATAGATGTCCGATACGGGATGTCGGAAGATTGCCTGCAATGTTTATACACAAAACACAAAAACAAATCACAAGACAGTTAGACTATGTCGTAGTTTTATTGGAAAGTAATAACACATGGGCTGTCTATAGCCTTACTCAATTTGGAGCGCTTAACAGTTTTTCCTTCCGGACTTTTTGTGGTGCCTTGCTTTGTTGTTTACTTGTTAGCCAGTCGCTTATCGAGTCCCTAAAGTGTTTCTCTCGACAAGTGTATATTTATATGACAATAAAACATATATATCTAACTATATATTTTTGTACACATATATACTAATACATACAAGTGTGTGTATTCAGACATGATGCTGCGCTCGCAATGACACACATATATATATATATATATATATATATATATATATATATATATATATATATATATATATATATATATATAGTGCCCAGCGCCGTGTGTGAACTACAACCAGGTGGCGGGTTTTCTAATTAGAAGATTCGATCAATCTACTTCAACTAAGATACGCTGTCTGTACCCTCTAACTGGGCACGACATTATTGATGTTGTCGACAACCATTCATATCTTCGAGTGTGTGACAAATTACGCTACTCCTTGAGTGGATATGCGCATGCCTATCGCTCACTTCAGTAATAATCGCTCAGCGCTTAATACCGGTGTTGTCAGTAGTGATGGCTGTGGTAATCAGGAGTATCGGAGATGCAACCCCAGTCGTTGATTGGCGTATGCTAGGAATTATCGTTTGAGCAATTCAAGAAAAAGATAACAACTAAACGGCAATGCCAAGCCTTGCTGAGTGAGCTTTACAAATGACAAGAGGGTTGAAATTCAGGAAGAAGACGGCGAAGATGAGAGCTTATGAGGAACACAAGGGTTGACGCCTCGGAAGAGCATGGGGTCTGAGGTTCGGCAAGACCACAGGGGCCTGAAGTTCAGGAAGTTAACGTTTAGAAAGTACCCGGGGGTTTAGGTCAAATACGAAATCGACAAAGATTAACTGTCAACTCTACGACAAACGTTCGAGATTGCCCCGCGGGATGGCCCGGTTCTGTGTTCAGTCACCCCAGTCCATTATCGCCGAAAGCGGTCGCTGCCTATGCAGGTCGCCGTTGAAAGCGATCGCTTTGCTGTTATTTGTTGTTGGAGAATCTTTTTGGCCTCTTTTTCTTTCTCTCTCTCTCTCGCCCTGTCCCATCTAACTGTCTCTCTGATTCCTGCTTTATTTTTCCTCTCCGAACGAAAATAGGTATTGTTAAGGTCGACGCACCGCCAGGGGGGGTGTCCGTTGGGAATGCAGCAGCTGCTACAGCTGCTACAATCAGCCAGTTTTCAACACTAAACATCATTAGGAAGCTGTGTTTACGCACTAAGCGCGATCATGTTGCCCACAATGCTGCTCGTAATTATCATCATCTCCTACGGCTACTACTTGAATTTTTAATACATATTTTGCGTGGCTCTTGTTTTCTTTTTGTGTCAAAAACAAAGAAACAAAGTGATCGGTCGTCTTTGCTTTGCTGGTGAGTGCCTCGGCGGTGGCGTTCCTCACCGTTCACTGTTATCATTTGCTGTCGATGGCTATCGCTTGTCGCTCATCTAAAGAAAGACAAGCAAATTAATTTATGTTGGTGTTTGTGGTACTATTTTCGCCGGCCGTCGTTACCGCTCTGTGAACATCAGCCGATACACCTATTTTTAATTAGCTGACAGTACAATGTGTTGCGTGATGCTGCTGCTTGTTGTTGGTGTTGTTGTTTTTCTTGTTGTTATTGTTTCTGTTGTTGCTATTGCTGCTGGCGTTGTCTTTAGGCGCGTACGGCTATTGCCATGTTAATGACCACGGCTAATGGTCAAACGAAGAGTCAGCTTGCCCTTAGGCAGGCGTTCCTCGCTCGCTCAATGATCGAGGTGGATCCACCAGTGGAGTGGTGGACCCACCACGATCATCAAATAGACAAGCGCGCTAGTGAAGGCGATGTGTTTAGGCGACCGATTAGAGTGAGGCAGCCTGCATCGTTAGACGAAGTCTTGCGGTCTCCGAAAGAGCGGTCTCGCCTCGTAAAGGAGGAGGAGATGGACAGACGATGGGATTGGGTCGGTGGTCATCGGCTCCGGCTCACGCCCGTTCGTATAGGCCGGATGGTGGCGGCGGCAGTGGCGGCATTCGATTCGAGTCCACTCGCCGGCCGCTCACTGGTGGCAGCTGACGGACGAAACGCGGTGCTATTGGCGCTCTCTCTCACAATGGTGGTGAGGGAGCCAGCCTGCATTCGAGCGACAGTGACCCGAAGTCCAGTATCGATGAAGAAGTGCCGCCCAGTCGACAAAACCTCACGCATAAGGGCCAACTCGTTTCTTGTTCTTCCCGCTGGAACACTCCGAGCAAGCAGCTGGGCGGCGGTAGAACGAAGCAAAGAAAGGCACGCATATCTATAAATATATATATATATATATATATATATATATATACATATATATATATGCAGACATAGCAAGCGACAAATGAAAGTGCTTTCAGGTTTATTTTAGACAACTTAAACGTGAGAGATACAAGCCAAAACTCGACCACAGCTGCCGCATCTCATATCGGTGCACGGAGTTAACGCAGGCTCCGACTGTTAATTTGTGCTAAATATATCCATACCGAGTCGCACTGAAGTTCGTTTGTGGATCATCAACTTGTGATCGTCTTCTTTTTCTGCTCGTTGTATTTGAGATTCTCCCTGCCAAATGTGTATCAGAACAGACTGGCGGATATTGGCAGTGGATAGTGAGTATCTAGGTCGTCTGTCTGTCAACCTTTACTCAAAGCGGTTGCGGTAAGTCGTCGGAATACTAGTTGTAGTCGTAGTCTTCGTCGTCGTCATCGTCGTTAGAAACCCGAGAAGCTTTTTTGAGCTGAGCCTCACCCAACATTTAGCGTTCACAGATTTGTTGTCGCATTGCTTCGTAAGACGAACCCCGTATATACAAATGTTCAACGGTAGAGATCGAACCCGTGCACCTATGTATCTCCTCCGATCGCAAGGGCACTCGAACGAATGGTTTGCCGTAACTGCAACAACACTGAAGTGTTCAAAATTCTGCTGTTGTACCGCTGACCTCCAGAACAACTTGTGCCAGACCTCCAGAATCTCCAGAACAACTTCTGAGAGGGCTGGTACGAGAGAGACCACGAAAGAGGTAGAAGAAAAAGAAAAGCAAATGCTGTAAAACCGGGCGGTTCGCACTGGTCATTGGAGCTAGCCTTAGCGAGGCGGTCATTATCTTCGCGCGCCCGCGTTCCTCCGTTCCACAGTTTTCCGTCGTTCCGAGACCTCGTTACCCGTCTTCGGAGAGTGAAGTGCCGGTTCAGTGCATGGCCTGTCCGCCGATATCGGGTCTATCATCCCGCATCGTCCATCTATTTCTCTATCTAGCTAAATGCTAGCCTGCCTGTACGCCCAGTGTTTGGCTCCTGTCGATTCAGTTTGGTTGGACAGACGAATATTAAGCATTCCTGGCCACCAAAGCAGCATCAGTCCGAACAGCATCCACAGCAACAACCACGACAACAGATACGATGACGACGACGACGACGACGACGACGACGACGACAACAACAACGACGACGACGATGACAACAACAGCAACAACAACATTAGTAGTAGTCATAGTAGAGGTTTTCGCGCCGTTAGACAGCCTAGAAAGGGGTAAAAACTGCAATGTATGCAAATTGGTTAATAACACAATGACGCAGAGCCCTGCGAGCGCCACCGCTTCGATAGTCCGTCCAGACAGCTCTCAGCCCGGCCAGTAGCTCTCTGTCAAGTAAACACAGAGTCAGACGCGACGCGCCACCAACGAGATGGCAACGGCCCGTTATGTCGCTTTGGCCGATGCCGCCTCGTCAAGCGATAAGAGGGTCGTTTCTCTCACACAGTCACTCTCGAGCGGGACGTCCGAAGGACAATCGATGATGCAGCTGCACCGTTAGTTAGGGGGCAATCTCGATTCGTCAGAGTCGACAGGACCAAGATGGCCCCTTTTCTCTTCAGACCAACGTAATTGTTATTGCGTGTTGTTGTTATATTTGTTGTTTTTGTTGCTGCTGCTTCTGCTGTCGTTGTTGTCGTTGTTGTTGCTCTTGTTGTTGTCGTTGTTGTTGTTGTTGTTGAGGGGTGTGCTCAAGTTGGCGGAACACTCGGACAGGAAAAGTCCGAAAGTGTGCTTGTCATGCTGACGTGTGCTCCCTGATCCGTTCTGCTCTTCTTCCTGAATGTGCGCCGCCTCAGTTAACTAGTATTAGGCTAGTATTAGCTTTCGTCATTTGGCGTTGTTGTTGTTGCTGTGTTTGTCGTTGTTGTTGCTGCTGCTACTGTTGTTGTTATTGTTGTTTGTTGTTGTTGCTGTGTTTGTCGTTGTTGTTGCTGCTACTGTTGTTGTTATTGTTGTTTTTTGTTGTTGTTGCTGCTGCTGCTACTGCCGCTGATGTTATCGTTATCGGTATTCAAGATACAGATGCGCAACAAAGCCAAAGTGCGATCTGCGAGAGTGCATAGTGATGATGAGCTGGAGCCTCTGGTGCGATCTCTCGTTCAATGATACATAGATCCACACATACCTGCCTGCCTGCCTGATCTGTAGTATCCTGGTCTCGCCTTTGCTCTCCGCCTGTTTATCTATGTATGCATGTATCCGTCTTTCTGTCTGACTGTCTGTCAATTTGTCGGCCAGTCGGTCTCTGCCTATGCACACTTTTTACACGACATACGCGCACTATTTTGAAGTTGTGAAACGCTGCTGTTTCGTCGACTCGTTATCGTCGTCGTCGTCATCTCACTGCTGTTGCTGCGTTACATCAGCTACAACACTACTACTACTACAACTACTACCACTATTGCTGATGCAAAACTGTGGTGGTATCGTCGGTTCGGCAGAATTTTCGATCCGACCGCCACACTTAACATACAGAAACGAGCGGGCGGCCATCCGTTTATTTGGTTCGGCTAGTCCACCCATCCATAGGCCGTTGCCGCAATCGCGCCAGCTTCACCAGGTCGTTCATAGAGTGTCTTGACTTACTCGAAGGGTAAGTTATTGTTTTACCGTTCTCGACCGCCAATTATGATCATGACCATCATCATCATCATCGTCATCGTTCAACATCATAGAGAACAGCAAACAAGTTGCTGCATCAACAGCAAAAGCAGCAGTAGCAACACCACAACACAACAACAACAACAAAAGCAACAGCAGCAACAACAAAAACAACACCAGCAACAACAACAACAACAACAACAACCCATGTGTGAGCCACCGACAAACAACAAACAACAACAGCTCGTGTGTGAGCATGTGTCACACTTCGGGGAAAGTCTAGGAAAAGCAGTTTAATAGTTGTGTGTTAGTCAACCAGTGTCTAAGCACCATTGTCAGAGGTCTTTCATCGAAAGTGTACGCTTCCTCCACGCTCTGTTCTTCCCCGGAAAGGAGAGCGGGGGGAGGGGGGGGGAACGAGAAGGGGAATCTCTTTCATCAGTCAAACTTATTCTCACGCGCGTTAACCACTCGTAATCACGACGCGTGTCAACGCGTGATCTAGTGTAAACAAACAAAACAACACCAAATAGCTATAATGATAATTGTAGTGATAATGGTGGGGTCGCGTTCTGCCTCTGTTCTCACGGCAGCACTCACGTCTACGAGTGAACCTAGACGTGTCTCGGTGGTGGCGGCGAACAGTTGCATACTTAAGAGTTGTCGAAATCGTCACGAACCATCACGAAAACGAAACCGACGAGCTAAACTTGTCTAACTGGCCAATTGAACCACTACTAGTTATGCAGTTAGCACTCATATAAATGGACACATACTTGTGTATGTTTTGCTTGCCATACATTTGAATGGCTCGCAAGCGCCAAGTCCGAGATTCTGATGGAAAATGCGAGGTTATTCTTTGCGTTGCCGAACGATTGTCACTCTCCTTCTTCCGAAGCTGAAAGATCCGCAACCTGCAGCAGGGCTACGGCACGGTACGATACGAGGGAGCTGGCAGTAGTCCGGAGGCATTCCTACTCCTTGGGGGATAAGAGCGGAATTGCCCTGCTTCTGCTCCATTTTCTTCTAATTTAGAGTCTTCTGTTGCGTGTTATTTTTCATGGTACTTTTCGTTGAGGTTGGTTGCACTGCACACAGTAGTGGCCGTGTGTGGGGCTCCGGGAGAGCTGCCGTGGAGTGCCATAGCCGTGACAATGGCGTAGTCATCACACTAGCTCGATCAAACTGGAGATCACCACCCGTTCCCCTCTGGGGGCTGGCCTGGTGCTGCTTTCATATGGCGTTGATGCACCATCACCACCACCACGGTTCTTCTGCACTGGCACGATGCTGGTCGCACATCGTCGTCTATCTAGTTCGGATCCACGTACCTACTACATCCCTACCCCCCCCCCCCACTACCCCCTTCCCATCCTTCCTTTCATAGGCAGCAGCAGCAACACAAATCGCAGCGACAGCAAGCGAGTGCCGCCACCCCACGAATATCGCCATAAATTTGCCGCCAGAGAAGAAAATTCGCTCGCAAAAATCGACTCCCAAACGGTCGGTTTTTCACCCTTTCCCGTCCCCCACCGCCCTGCAGTGGTCCTGCTGTCATGCTGTCCTGCTGCAAACAGGCGCCGGCATCGCAAACTAGCGAATTTTTACTCTAAAAACAATCACCAATTCTCTCGTCTCCGGCGGTCCAACCGTTCAGGCTCAGAGCTCCGATTCACCCCGTTCGCCCATTCGTACCGTGTCGCATCGACGACGCACGACGACAACGGTGGGGATGGCGGGGAAAAATTGCGTGCTTCTTTCAAACATGTATCTCTCTCTCTCTCAGTCTGTATCTTGCCATGTTTCGGCTCTCTCGGTGCTTTAGCGCACTGTTTCGACTGATCGACTATCTATATCCTATGCATATGCCAATGGTAGCCAGCCGCTCTCTGGAATAATTACTATATGACTATCTAGCCCCGATATAATAGTGCGTCGGACTGGGGCCGCCCGACAGACGGTCTGCGTCTGCTACGCCACTTCGCGCGAACCTCGTCGAACCAATGCGTAACAGCAGCAACAGCAGCAGCAGCAGAAGCGTATTTGCTTCCATATTACTGGTTCGTTGAATCGCGCAGATTAGTTGACGCAATGCCATTGATAACGACAAAACAACAACATCGACGACTACTCCAGCTGCTTACGCTCACATATAAATATATACATGTATATATATATATATAGGGAAGAACCGAAGGAAAGAGTTGGTATCATTCCATCCCGTTTTGGTTCGGTGCGCGGTATAGTGCTAGTCTAGAGTAGAGAAATCGACAAAGGGGTATTTTTGGTCGTCGAAACCAGCAAAGGCATCATCATCATCCTCAGCATGACCATCATCATTCTGATTATCACCACCACCATCATCATTAACACGATCAACGCCATTGCCAGTACGATGACAGCAGCATGCTAGCACCCCACTCTCATTTACGAAGCTTACATGTCGAAAGAAGAAAGGCTGATGAGTCGGCTAGAGCTTCGATAGTTGAGCCTCTTCGTCTACGGTTTTCTATGGCTGGCTGCCCGGCACAGACAGAGGGACAGACGGATAGACATCAGCATTAGCAGCCGCGTCCACGAGTGGACCATGTCAGGACACAACAAGGCCTCTGGTGGTGGCAACCGGGACGGGCCTCTCTCGTGGTCGTCATCGGTGCCGTTGTCGTTGTTGTTGTCGCAAGCGGCGAGCGAAGTGCATCGCATCCTTACCTGCTTTTTGGGCCTACTTTTGAACGCAATCGCCCGTCGAAAAAAAAAGGGGAAATCGGGGGAAGCGCAGGCGGCGGTTGTTCAACACTGTTTGTAGCGCAGTGAGAGTGGGGAGTGGGGTGGCTGTCTCTCCCTTTCTCGCTCTCGGGTCTGCTCAACGCTCTCTGGTCGGGAGTCTACCACTACAACTGCCGACAACTGAACTGACTAAGCGAATAAAGCGCGATGAGCGAGCAATGTCAAACGAGGCGAGATGAACTCGAATTAGTGTAGAATCATAGGCCGATGATGGTTAGTTAGGTAGGCTGGCAGACAGGAAAACAGTCGCAGAGCGATAACGGTCTATGAAGGAAAGGTAAAATGCACCTCAAGACTAAAGGCAAGAATGACCGCAGCGTCCTACAACAGCATCAGTCATGCAGGCGTCAGTATCCCCTACATTGGATGCGAGCGGACGCGGGAGCGGTGCATTGTCGGCCTTTCGCTTACTACTGTTGGTATCGGGGTAGCAAACGACTTCTGCTACTGGAACTACGCTAAAGCTTGGTTTACAAGAGAGATCGATATATATATATATATATATATATATATATAGAGAGAGAGAGAGAGAGAGAAGGGGCAGCGAAACTAAATACATTACTCGCCTTGCGGCTAGTAAGAGCCTCGAGTTCAATGCACTCTCGTTGCTCCTCGCGCCGTCTCGTAACGGGTAGATCTGCAGCAAGCGCCTCACCTGGATTGCGTACTCTAAAGCTGCTACTACTTGAAGATGCTGACCATTTTCCTCTTGCCCTTGCTCCATCCTCCCCCTTGGTTAACATCGCCAATATTTATGATGATCGGCGTCCCATTTGTCAACCCATCCAGCAGCAACCAATCAGTCCTTCCAATAAATCAATCCGTTATCGATTGTACTACTGCCATCCATAAGAACCAACGGTCACTATGGCGTGGGCCAGTCGTATTCATATGTCCGTAACTAAAATGTTTTTATTAAGGAACCAACAGAGCTGTGCGTGTGTGCACGTTATCCTTTATTTTACCCAATGAATACTGAGAATGCATACCAAAGTATTTGGTTGTGCATGTAATATATGTTACGAGCGGACCACGTAAGTGAGACTGACCAAGGTTCAAGAAATTGAAGAATTGCGAGTCAGCAAAATTGAAGAATGCTGTGGTCAAGAAATTGCTAGTCCTCTATAGGGGACTTTTCTCAGCCATGTTGGCCATTTCTTAAAAGTATGCCAGGAGAAGAGGGTGCGTTCTAGGTCGATAACAGAACCCACTGCTTCGGAGCGTTGGCTGGTAAGAGACTGCGATGTGCCATAATTTTGTCTTTACCTTTTTACCGCCACCTGTGGCGTGCTCGTTCATATTACGTTCTGCACCAGATAGATAAATGTAACAGCATGGAAATTGTCAACCCGTTTTACCAAGGAAGAAAAAATAACTCTACCCGATTTGATTTACGTGCGGTAACGTCTTAGTTTTTTTGAGCGCTGGCCGGTGCCCAAGCCATCCCTGCTACTACTGTATTAATAAGGGAGTATCCTTTGCCACCTTGTTTGCAGACGCGAATCTTGTCCGCTTCATTGCTTATATAATAATGTACTAAAAATACTTTGAAAAACCTCCTTCTTCATATTTAACTTATATCATACGCTTGACTTGAGCAATAAATAATTAATTGCATATATGTTTGGCTACATATAACATGTATTTCAATCGTGACATGCCATATGTACCTCATCTTTGGGTATATTTATATACGAGGTGTGTTCAATCGTTATCGCGACTTTTGAATTTTCGCGGGTTACGTATATTCGAATTTCGATTTTTTTTGTGGCGTTATGTTGGTACTCATGTCTCTCACTTATGCCGACAAGCTCGGCCATTTTGAATGTTCACTTAATTGTTGACAGCTGCTTTGCTTGCACGTGTTTTGGATCGTCTTCGATTTTTACCTATTCAAAAAAATGGATCAAAGAACCTGTATCAAATTTTGTGTGAAAAACGAAATTAAGTGCGCGGATGCATTCCGAATGTTGACTGTGGCATACGGAGAAGCTACCTTGGACCGAAGCAACGTTTATCGGTAGTACAAAATGTTCTCAGAAGGCCGAGAAGATGTGAACGACGAAGAGCGTGCCGGACGCCCGAGCACTTCAACAACAGACGAAAAAATTAATGAAGTGGAGAAAATGGTATTGGCCAATCGTCGAATCACCGTTAGAGAAGTTGCTGAGGACCTAAACATATCGATTGGCTCGTGCCATTCGATTTTTATCAATGATTTGGGCATGAGACGGGTCGCCGCGAAATTCGTACCAAAATTGCTCAATTGCGACCAAAAACAGCATCGCATGAACATTGCTAATGAGATGTTGGACTCTGTCCGCGACGACCCAAATTTGCTCCAGAGGGTCATAACTGGTGACGTCGTGGGTTTATGGTTATGACGTGGAAACCAAAGCTCAATCATCTCAATGGAAGCTGCCGCACGAACCAAGGCCGAAAAAAGCGCGCCAAGTTCGGTCGAATGTGAAAGTTTTGCTGACAGTTTTCTTCGATTGCAAGGGCGTGGTGCATCATGAGTTCTTGCCACAGGGTAGACGGGTCAATAAGGAATATTACCTGCAAGTTATGCGCAATTTGCGCGAAGCAATCCGCCAGAAACGTCCGGATTTGTGGAAGAACAAAAATTGGCTTTTGCACCACGATAACGCCCCTGCTCACACATCGTTGCTTGTGCGCGAGTTTTTGGCCAAAAACAACACACTAATGATGCCGCAGCCACCGTATTCCCCAGAGCTGGCCCCCTGTGACTTTTTCTTGTTCCCTAAACTGAAGAGGCCCATGAAAGGACGACGTTACGCTACGCTTGACGAGATAAAGACGGCATCGAAGGAGGAGCTGAACAAGATAAAAAAAAATGGTTTTTTGAAGTGCTTCGAATATTGGAAAAACCGTTGGCACAAATGTATAATATCTCATGGGGATTACTTTGAAGGGGACAAAATAGATATTCATGAATAAATGAATAATTTTGAAAAAACACAAAAGTCGCGATACGTTTTGAACACCATATGTATATGCACTAACATAAATAAACGGGTATTACCTAAGCGGTCTTAATTAAGATTGCTTCTTCTGTCCTAAGATATATATATATATATATATATATATATATACGAGAAACAATATTTGCTTGTTGACTGGCTAATTGGCAGCCCCGAATGTACATGTTCCCGAGTGGCGCTAACCTTCTTTGGCGGTGGGACGTCTCACTGGGAGCCCTGTTCAATGGCAATCGCTCGATCAATTCCAGCCTATTATCAGGTCATTATCGCCGTGAAGTCGTCACCTCGGCGAAGGCGCTGCCTTCGGTAGATCTGTCTACCTCGAATCTACCTACGGAAAGCACACAGCTATACACATACACATGTGCGGCGGCTGTAATGCACTACCGGTAGTGGTAGCGATAGTAGTAGCGGTTATAATAATAAATGATCTTCGTTGGATGGACGAACGGGTTCAACGAAGACAATTACTCGCCACTTCAGTTCGGTTCGGTTTGCTCTTCACAGTGCGGTTCGTTCGATCGGTCGATCGAACGCTTGGAGGCTCTCGGGCTCGGGTCGAGCAAGTTCAGGCGAGGTCGAGTCGGCGAGCTGACTACTGAGGACTGGACGTGTCTCTTGTCTTGTCCAATGTGCTATAACATACAACGCACATATATATATATATATATATATATATATATATATATATATATACATGCCCTAAGTGTACAAAGGGTATGGACGAAGTCAATGATGGCCGCCGACAAACGCTGATGAGGATGAAGAGGAGCGAAGTGCGATGAAGGCCAGGCCAGGCCGGGCCGGGCAATGAGGTGTGCCGACCAACGAGTGCAGCAAACGAAGGTTGAGCAGCTTGACGAGAACCGAAGCAACGCGAGCGAACGCGAACAGGAGAACACAGGGGTGAAATCGAAAAATCAAAAGGCCGTTTCCGGTGAGTGTGCCTCTGTTGGGTGGGTATGTATGGATGTGTTCGCGCGGAGGCACGCGGCGCCTCGCGAATATCAGTCAGTCGGTGTACCAATGGCTGGCTGACTGGCTGACTGACAGACAGTCCGATGCACAGACAGTGAGATGCGGACGGGATGAAGATACCACTACCATCAGCACGGCCACCACCTTCTTCTTCCGTTCATCGGGATTAGTAAGTAGTACGAGCCAGCTTCGGCCCGACAACCGAGGCTGCAACACCGAAGGTCTTCGACGAGTGTTCGTCGCTTCGACGACGGCGGCGGTGGCATCGTTGACCCCCCCCCCCCGGCACCCCGCTCGCTTCCCCCCCACCTTGTTCGGACGGTCTCGAAAACTTTCGATGCATCGTCTGCGTCGTACACGACTGTACACTGCTGTGTATGCGTGTCGTACGTATAAAAGTGTACTCAGATATGTGCATAGGTGTGTCCGTGTGCGGGTAAGTGCACAAATGCAGACTAGGTGGGCCAGAGGAGCAGCTGATGTTAAAGGGGTATCGTCATCGTGTCGAAGCCGTGGTTGCGGTAGTTTTAGTGTTGGCGGCGATTTTAGAACACCGTCACAGTGGCACGATTAAGGCTCGGTTCTGGCTTTCGAGAACAACAGCTTTTCGTCTATGTAGCTATCGGGCGTAGGCTCTGAACGTGTGCACACACACACACACATATATATATGTATATGTATATGTATATGTATATATATATATATATAGGTGAGTGCGTAATATGGCTGTAGATGTCGATGTCCTTCAGGATTTCGACGAATTTCGCCCATCGCCACACGAACAATGCCCGCCGGAAGCCGCGCCCAAACCTCGTTCTTCTCCGGAACCCCGAAAGGAATTTCTGCAGGAGAAGGAAGGACATGCTATCAGGACAACCGGCCGACCATCGGAAACCTGGTCGGACGGCGACCCGGCGGATCAACGAAAGGCCTTCAAGGAGAGCCTTCGAAGTCGCACTTCAACTCGTTGGCGACGCGATGTGTCGCCGGACGACGACGACGACAACGACGAGATGCAATTGCCAGATTTATAGGTATACGACCATATTCAGCTGGATGGAGTGAGATACAGGAGATACAAAACCGCATGAACACGACAAACTTTTCCTCTGTTCGCGATCTCTCGAATTCAAGGTAACTGCCGCAGTATCAGCGGCACGGACTGAGCTGTCGAGGCTTGTACTACAAACGAGCAATACTGATTCGGCTGATTTGCTAGTAGTCATGCAACAGACACATACCTTGAGCCATGCCCAGGTCCAGGCGACGCAATGGGCGGCCAGACCGCCGACAGATAGATATGTGTGGAACTGTCAATAGGAAAAATCGTTTCTGGGAGCATCGTAGGCCATGGGCTTCCGTGCGCGGCTCCGCGCGGCTGCTAACTAGACTCACACTCAATCATGTAGCAGTTGTTTGAACAAAAAAAAAAAATTTATTAACTCTATTTGTTTTGCTTGTCTTCTGAAGAAGATCCTGCGTTGTACCCACGTTTCGATAGTGCATAATGGGCCACTTCTAAAAGTTGAAAGCACCGCAGTTAAATCCAAACGCTAAGTTAGTTGAAGCAAACAAGAAGAAGTGGAAGGAAAAAAGGCTTTACCGGGGAAAAGGAAGAGGGGGTGGTAGATAATCAATTAGTCGTTCGATATAAGTCTACCTCGCTGTCTTAAAAACGTCTTTCTTTCTTCCCACTAGAAACGCCATAGCACCGCAAGCCATGTGCTTCTTTGCACTCTTCACCGTGGCTGCTGAAGTGATGGGCTACGAGTGCGTAATGGGTTCAGGTAGATGTTGATGTACTTCAGCATTTCGACGAATTTCGCTCATCGCCACACGAACAATGCTCGCGGGAAGCCACGCTCAACCTTCGGCTCCCCGGAAGAGCTATGAATGATGATTTGACTTTGACTAGGCGCTTGCTGCGCGGGCACATGATATTCTGCCTATAAAATATTTCCTATCAAGAATCCTCCCGCGTGCACTATCAATAATGAGATAAATACATAATGTTAATAAAAAAGTAGCAAATTGATCATGTTAACAAGCGTATGATAATATTATACAGAATGCGAGCACAATTAGCGGCAGACAACAGAGCTGGCAGACGCGTCGATAACAAAAAAGAGCATCTGGACGTTATTCCGTTTGCAATTGGTATACGTAATCAAGTGATAAAAATATTATATTTATTCCTCTTGTAATTTCTAGATTGTATTTACTGCGACGATAATTGGTATATTGATGTCAACAGATCGTACGTCCAGACGTGTATATTTCTTGCCCGTCCGAAGTCCACACTTGTGCAAACACATAGGTATGATTAAAGGCGTCCAGACAAGATTTCTAAAAAGACTCTGTAGAAGATGTGATACCGAGCTTACTGCTGTAAGCCTTCTGTCGCTGTTAACTTTATTTAAAAACAACGACGCACGCGAACTATCGCAGCTTGTGAACGTTTATCTTAGTCGACGCTTCTTTGATGTGATAATGAAAATCGCAGATGTCAGAAACGGAACTGCAGATTCTCAGTGCTCAAGTTCCGTAAACAAAAATCTGTTAAATTTGCAAAAGAACAACAGCATCATTCCATACTTCAACCTGTCTCACTTCATGCGAAACTAACAATTGAGTCACCAGGAAATTCTTCCGTTCGCACTCATGACAAGATTCGGTTCAGTTGGCATAAAGTCGGCCAGATAATCGGTAGAGTGCACGCGAGAGCATGATGTAGTGGACTCTTTACAGCTATCGGCCTCACGAATTCCGTTGCACGCCGAGTGATATGTCTGACAGCAAGTGCTATAGAAAAAGCAGCATCATCCAGAATAATTCATCTACACGCCTTAAACGCAATCAAGGCAAAATTACCCTGTATATATTCTTTAACGGCAAAAGTCATAAAAACACTACAAACCCAATTGCTACGCCTCACGTTAAAAACTGCTTTAAGGGCTTCACTCTGAACGATTTCTGCCCTGTGAGTTATTATGAAGCGCCCTAAATAGAGATACTATAACAAAGAATTGGCACTAATAGCGCCGTACATTATACACTAACAAGCACTCTTAGTTCGCTTTGCCGACGAATATATGCAATTACCTTTATATGCAACGACAATTATATGTAAATACATTGCATCTACGCGTAAGAACATCTAAATGATCTAAGATCATGTATTCTAAGCATCTCATGTAAAGCTAGACATTTAGTAGTTAAGGAGAGTGCTACTTTAGTTCCACTGAGCTTGAGCACCTGAACCTGCGCAGCCTTTTGGGCAGAGGGAAACAACGTGAGTACAGTTTTGGTTGCATTTATCACTGGCCCGATATTTTGGAACTTAAGAATAGCCAACTTGCATTGCCTTCTGTACGTCAGCATGTATTGCCGATTATTGAATGCGAAAAAGCAAAGCTGTAGCGTCAGCATAGACAATGGTCTTACAAGATATCTCTAATGCGATATTTTCTTTAATGAAGTAAATAAACTGCCTCTCTGCTAGGTGTGACTTAAATGAAGCCATGATAGTGCCGTCACAACCAAGAGTTGCAAGCATGTGTAAAAACAACGAATGCTTTAGACAGTAAAGCTGAAAAAATAGCCAAAAACCTCCAATGCAAAGTTGGTGGTCGTAGCAGGAGTTCACGACCTCATGATCGAGATGAGCAAGTGCAGGTGTTTATAATATATATATATATATATATATATATATATATATATATATATATACATATATATATATATATATATATATATATATATATATATAATATGAGTGTACCTTTCTGTTCGGCAAGGAAAAATTTGTATATATTTATTCGATAAGGTGTCGGCTATCTCGCCTCTTAAATCTCTCAACTTTTAGAAAACTGAGCCGAGTGAGCTTTAGCGTCACATTGAAGTGTGGCGCCAATAGTAGTTGCCCAAATTGTCGATGATTCAACATAAACACAAAGATCCGGTATCATTCGACGCGTCTGTCGTTTTCGAAACCTACGATTAGTACAAAAAGTGAGAATGCAGAAAAAAGGCGGATGAGAAGGCGAACAAAAGTAAATTCATACGTAAATATGACCGCATATAATTCGGGCCAATACTTTCGAGACGGCGGCAGCTCTTCATACATGCAGTAGTAGGCAGAGAGTGCTCAACGCCACGATCGCGAAAGTTGCGCTTTATGTCGATTTGCTCCCTGATTTCGTTGTAAGACGTACCTTTGTGCTACGACAAAAAACATGTGTATATATATATATATATATATATATATGCAATTTCAAACGTAGTTTATTCAACGGGACTGTATTGTACAACACTTATGTTCTTGGTAAATAACAATGGTAGACAAATAATAAATAGAGACAGAAGAAAATTTCACTCGACAAAGCCCAGGGAATGTGTTCTGTGTAAGCACTTTGCACAAAAAAAAAGGTGATCACAATGGGTACACGTTATCACCAGGGCTTCTATACAGTATTTGATGCGTTTGTTAGAACGCCGAATAATAAATGAGGCAACACGAGCACGCTCGAATATGTACGTGCTGGCGAAGCAGTCTGCTCATATCTGCATGCTCATAGTTCTTCATAATGCACAACAACTATAGGTAAAATACGTGAATAGTTATAACTCTTTAACCTGAGAGGGTATCGCCCTCTACAGAGAAAAAACATACCATTATATATATATATATATATATATATATATATAAACAGTTAGTACAAGTCAAACACATTGTGGTAATACTTCTGACGCCAACTTCTAGGTTTTAGGGTGATCGAAACCTACCAGCAAACGAGTGACAGAGCAGATACGTTGCATGGTTAGACTTTTCCAAGAGCGAAGCTAAGCTTTAGTGCAGGGGAGGGGGGGGGGTCGTTTGCATCATTAGGAACGACGCAAACCAAGGCAACCCCTTAGCATATATATATATATATATATATATATATATATATATATATATATATATATATACATATATATATATAAATACGAATGTCTATGTGCTTGCATGAATAGTAGTACGCCGGCGAGGCCTGCGCGTGTTCCCGAGATTCCCGTTGGTCGTCCTTGAACGCTCAAATGTCGCGCTTTCTCGCCTGGCGCGCCCTGCCGACAGCAGCTGAAACAGCGCCAACCGCCTCCGCGCGATGCGGCGGTGCGCGTCAGCCATTGCCTCGAGCCTCAGCTTCAGCCACTGCCTCGAGCCTCGGCTCCGGCCACTGCCTCGAGCTTCAGTGCAAGCCGCACTGCGCCAGTTGTGAGTACCAATGAAAGCTGCTGCTGCCGCTGCTGCTGGTGGTGTATCAGCAGAGGCTGTCACGACTGCACGGCGGTGGTCTGCCCGCGTTTGTGCTGTCGGTTGTTTACAATCGTATACGGCCGGCGAAGCAGTAGACCCCAGAACTGAGGTTTAGCTAGCACATTTCGAGCATATGTGCGCTCGGCAATGGTGACGGCAACAAACAGCGGACGGGCGCAAGCTAGTCAAGCGGAGCTCCCTTCCATATCAGCTTTCTACCTCTACCTCTTCTTCTTGTTCTTCTTGTTCCCCCTAATTCTATATTCTCTTGTTCCTCCTAATTCTATATTCTCTTGTTTTCCCTCATTTCCCCATCATTGTATTTTATTTTTCCATTTCTCAATCCCGCTACTTCACTCTTCGTAGAGATATCCCTCTGTTACCAGACGGGCAAATTTCTTCATCGATCCACGTAACGACCAACCTACCAATAAGTTAGTAAACAGCGATCGCGGGCCACGCTGACGCTTCTACCACTACAGCTAACAGTAACAACAGTAGTAAAATATTTAATACATATACAATACATAGAGGTATATATTTATTGCCATTGTAACTGTTGTTGCGGCAATATAGTAGTAGTAGTAGTGGTTAAAAGTCACGTTTAAAGTCAAACTACCCTCTAAATTCGTTGTTGGCAGAAGGATAGCGTAGTTTAGCGAAAGTAAAAAGAGAAGTGAAATCGGGCCTCATGTTGTTTGTCATGCTCAAGCGTGGTTCTTTTCTCTCGTGACCTAGTGTATTAGCAGGAAGAAGACGAGAGGGAGACGACAATGGAGACGTCGCCAACAGCAACAGCAACAACAGCAGCAACAACAATAGCAACAACAACAATAGCAACAACAACAGAAGCAACAACAGCAACAACAACTCTAACAACAACAACGCTAGCAACAGCCACAACGACAACCACGGCCAGATTAAGAGCGACCGTCATCCGTCGGGTCCTCCATCGTAATTTGCATCTCACATGTACGTGCATGTATAGAGAGAGGTAGGTAGGTATATAGATAGAGCCGAGCGCGTGCGCGCATGTAAGTATAGACTAAATTTGCACACACACACACACATATATATATATATATACATACATACATACTTACATGGTCGAACGTACGTACATACATACATGTGTGACATGCGCTTCGATAGAGATAAGGTAGAAAGAGAGAGAGAGAGAGAGGGAGAGACAAACAGACTTGATCTAGGCGGCGAGACTTCATGAGGAGCAGCAGCAGCGTCGTCATTCTCATCCTCATCCTCATCATCAGCTGACGGCGGTGCCTACGACGATTTGCGACTGCCAGTGAAGAACGCGCTCGCTTGTCCCCCCGCCCGCTCGCCAGCCACACGCGCTCCTCAACCGACCGAAGCGACCGAAGAAGGGTTCCAAGGTCATCGAGGACACACCCCTTGAGTCCGGATCCGCGACGAACTGCTTGCGGCCTGCCTGCTCTAGGCAGAGCACCACCACCAGCACAGGCAACAGAAACGCCGCTACGGAGCGCTGCCGTCACCACCACCACCACCACCACCAACCAGCTCATGATTGGGTTGACAACGCCAACAACAACAAAACTACAACAACAACGACGGCAGCAGCAACAAAACTACAACAACAACAACGACGACAACAGCAGCAACAAAACTACAACAACAACAACGACGCCGACAACAGCAGCAACAACGCCGTTGCTGCTGCTGCTGCCGGCAATGACGATGGACGACTACGACGACGACCATAATCGGTCGATACCGATAATGTCACATCCATCCACCGGCAGTGCAGTGGAGTGAGACAAAGTAGCACAGAGTGCCAGACTACCTGGCTGACTGAGAGACATACAGACTGGCATACAGACAGACAGATAGAGTATGAGGAAGAATGGAGAGCAACGGGTCACCAGGCCAGCGGGAGTGTGTCTGCGAGAACGAGAGAGAGAGAGAGTGTGTAGATGAGGACGAGAAGAAATATTGCAGCAGCTCAGATGAGGTTCAGACAGCCGAAAAGACCACACGAGAAGAAGAATAGAGAAAGTGAAGAAGAAGATAAAGAGAAATGCGAAGGAAACGAAGCTTTAGAGAGAGAGAGAGAGTTAGGGAAAGAGAGGACGGGAGGAGGGAGACGATAAAAATTGAGGTAAAGGACACCACCAGCAGCAACAGCAGCGGCAGAAGCAGCAGCAATCCAGTAGCTGCTTTAAAAAAAGCTGGCACGCTTTTGAGCCCGAACGCAGAACGGCGGCTGCGGCAGCGATGGCACCAGCCGTGTAGAGATCACGGGATAGCGATGACGAAAGGACCAGTCTTCTCTGCCTTGAGGACGACTTGAGGACCACCGAGGAGCCGAACAGCGAGAGTGAGAAAACGAAGAACAAGGAGAAATTGAAGAAAAGGAGGACGATGAGGATGATAATGCTGATGATGATGATGAGGGGTAACTAGGAGCAGTTGTTCTGTTCTCGCAGCCGGCGACGCCCGGCTGCGCCCTTTTTTGCGCGATTGCTGCCAGGAGAACCGCCGCCCTTAAAAGAAGCCGTCCTCCTTTTTTTTGATGATGATGGCGGCAACAACAACAGCAACAACAACAGCAACAACAACCTCACCAGGCCTACAGGAACGACAGGGTGAGCGACAGGAGGCTCAGGTCTGGCTGCTGACGGATCTGTCTGACGTCCGTACACTGTACATATATGTGTCCAGACGGCAGGAGGGAGACGGGAGGGAAAAATAGGTCGTCGTCGTCGTCGCGTGGACGAAAGCGCCTAATTGACTACATGGCCCGTGTGTAGGGCTTGCTTACGCATGCTCATACGCACGCTGACTGCCTGCCTGCTGACATACTGAGGCTCATGCGCATACGAAGATCATATCGATGCATCTCGCTAGCTAAGCGTGCCTATGTCTAAGCGTTAGCTACCGTTGCTGCTGCTTCTGCCGTTACTGCCCCTAGTAAAAAAGAAAAGCGGCGGCGACGATTTCGTCGTTGGCTGACTGGTTGGGCGGCTGGATTGGCTCCAGCGACAATAACATCGACCCAACAACGAAACCAAACGAACAAAAAAAAAGGTGAAGGTCATCGAGAAGAAGGTGAAGTCGCACGCCAACGTCGGCAACATCACAACAATGACGAGTGAAGCGCACGCGCTCAGCCAGCAGCAACACCGCACTAGTAGTAGTAGTAGTAATAGTACCCCAGCCCCCTCCTGCTCGCCGCCCTGGCATCCCCGATTGGCAGGAGGCTGGGGCTCAACCCCACACATATGTACACACCTCGGCTATCGGCGTCTCAACCCTACAGCCCCATTCTTGAGCTTTAGTAGCTGCCGCAGCAGAAGCAGCAACAGCAACAACAGCACCCGTTGACAACAACAACCCTAGATGATTGCCCAGTGGTAGAGGAAAACGAAGGGAAGTGAAGTAAAGGGATAGGCTGCACACTACACTAGCTAGAGAGCCAGGCAGCCTCGTGGCCTCTTGTCTCGCCTGACAGAGACCGACGATGTGCTTGCTGACGAAGGTCCTATCTTAGTGGCTGTCGAAATAGTAGTAGTAGTAGTAGTAGTAGTAGAAGTAGTGGTTTGTGTGGCCGTTGTCGGTAGCAGTAATCAAGGATGCGGCCCGGCGACACTGCTGTGGGCGGCCTGCCAAACCGGCTGCTAAAATTGATCCTTTGAGCACATGTTAAACACAAATTGCCTAGGTGGTCTATTTGTTGCTGCTCCCGCCGGGCTCGAGCTGGTCTGTGCTATTCGACGCAACTGTTGCGCACCTACCACAAGGTCGACCGGGCTAGGCTCCTACGAAATATTTGTATACATAGATGTATATAAATCGAGTATGAAGCACGAGCTTGGCACGCTGCCCTCAGAGACACTGCCGCCGAACAAAATTTCGTATAAGTGGGAAGACCCGCGCGTCATTCTCAATCAATCAGTCAGTAAACGTGGAAGTTTCTCATCGGTCAGAGTCAACAAATGCACGCCTTAATAAAGCCACAACCCTCTGCTAAAGAAGAGCATATATATATATATATATATATATATATTTATATATATAATTTCTAGTACGAATGTACATGCCATTGATACAGAATACCATTGACATTGATATTTTTTACGGAGGAAGATGAACCCAGCCGTTTGTAAGAATGGCAAGTCGATAATTGTTTGAAGTTGCCATTGCCAATGACGGTCCAGTTAGCAATCAGGATTCGTTATAGGCATTAGACAATACCTCATACCAGATTTCGCATATTTTTTGGTGTAATTTTACTCTATTATTTGCTCGCATCACTGTGGATTGCTGGTATGTTTTTTTAAAGTAGTTGTACTAAACGCGCAGGCTCAAATGAAACGAAACTTTCGGCACCCGTCTGTCGTACTTTAACCGCCTGCTCGTCCTCCAAAATAAGTAACCGGTTGATGCTTCTTCAGCAAAGAACCACACGTAGTTAATGGCCTACGTACACCTTCTAATATACACGTTTCTGTTAAAGTCAGCAATTGTCAGTCTCTGCACGGGTCGAAGGGGGAGGCAATTAACAGCAACAAAAGTGTCATAATTTTTAAACTGAAATTCACTACGGTATTGAAAAATCAGTACTCTGTTGGGTCTGGGAGCCGCCTTCGATTAATGAAACCAAAACTAATTTTACAGTTACTAAAACAACAGCTACTACGACTATAACAACAGCTTGCCGAGTTAGCAAAACATATTTTCTGTCGTTATCACCGTGTAACATCTGCCCCTGGTCCCCCCTTAAGACCTACATATCATACAAGAGCGTCTGCTACCCCAACAGCAATAAAAATACCATGGCCACTTTCATAACTAACAATTTTTCCTCATCCTGGCATCTACTGCAAAAGGCAATACTGTACACAATGAATACAGCTACAGTACTGACTTGAAAAAGTCAGAGAGGCCTCGTTAAATCCTTCTGTCATATAATGCTCAAATTGCACACACCCAGTTAGATATGATTACGATATTATCAATATCTCCATGTAAGCAGTAACAGCTTACTGTTATAATATGGCACTCCTAAAAGAAGTAGGACCCCTGTCGACTTTAAGCTTCATGTTAAATTTGGCATGCTTGCATCTCGGCACCGCCAATGAATGTCGCCATGCCACGAATTTTTGCAGATTGTCAACGAGTACAAGTAAAAAGAAATAATAACAAAAAACAGAAACAACGACAACACCTAGTTGTTTAAAAAATGACAAGGTTTACAAAAGACTGAATCAGGCTGTAAGATGTAAACAACGGTCGTTCGCTAGACGTCTTTGATGACTATGGGTTAACCGATTCGAGTAGTGATTGAATGCTCGCAAATGGCCAATAGCGATTCCCGATGGTTCGATTCGGCCAAGCATGGCGAGATTGGAAACCAAATCGCTGACTGAGTCAGCGGCGCGATGCTGTAGCCGCCACAGAGGCTGCAGCTGGGGAAACCTTAGATATGTCAACATGTCCGTCCCTCGGTGCATTGAAGATATGCCTCACGGTATCTCCTAGCTCGTAGGGGACAGTAGATAGCCTAGATAAAAAAAAACACTTTTTAAAAAATAAATCTGTTGATTTGTTGGCTAGAGCGATTAAAAAAACCATTCTCCTTTTTTTGGCAGCGGTAGCAACACAAGCAGCAGCAGCAGCAACAGTCATTTTCAAGTTTGCAACGATCAACAACACGCCGTTATCAAGATTAGTTTCCAACAGAGAGCTTGCTGATTAGCGGTTAGTTAGCTACGATTCCAGAGCATGAAACTGAACATTGCCGTTCGCCTTTCGCATTTGAGTGACTAATTTCTGTTAATTAGCAGCAGAAGCATGAGAAGAAGTCGGAGTATATGTAGGACTTGTTTTCATCGTCGTTCCAACGTGCATCCTGGAGACTGCCTGCCAGCCAGCCAGCGAGCGAGCGAGCCGTCAGCAGACACAATTGTTATTCCACAGCCGCCGTTTCGAGAGATGTGGCAAGTTTCACTGTGAGTTCAGAGTGTGGTGAGCGTTTACATTCGAGTACGTGTCAGCGGCGAGCTACGGCGCTTACGACCGTGTGGTCTGTGTGGTCATTCGGCGGATCGCGGTCGTGGTAACGGCTCCTATGTCAACAACAACAACAACAGCAACAACAGCAGCGACAGGAGCAGCAGCAACAACAACGAGAGCGACGGAGACATTCGATGCCAAAACAGCAGCAGCAGCAGCAGCAACAACAACAACAACAACAGTACCAATCTCAGTAGAGACAACATTCGCGGCTGGCTACGAAAACAAAGGCAGTAGCAACAAAAACAAAAACATCAATCGCAATATCAACAGCAGCGGCAACAATATCAGCACAGTAACAACAACGACAACAATAACAATATCGACAACAACAACAACAACAATAACAACGGGGCAGGACGAAGTATAGACGAGAAGACGGACTGAAAGAGATGGGGTCGGTGACTTCGGCGTCAAAACAAAGCGCACAGATTCGATTTCGGCGCGACATCGTGAAACGGTTTTTCTTTAAGTTGGGTAGATTTGGGGTAAATTAAAACAACAACAACAACGACAGCAACAGCAAGCTCAACCCCACAAGATCATCAGAAAAATGTCTTCGTCAAACGGCTTTGCTTGAGTCATGTCGTTGTCGTTAAAGAACGCGTGTGACAAAGATACAAATAGGGAAAAAAAAAACGTTTGTTGTTGATGTTGTTGATGCTTTTGTTGTTGTTGATGCTGTTGTTGTTTTGTTGTTGTTGTTGTTGTTGATGCTGTTGTTCTTGTTGTTGATGCTGTTGTTGTTTTGTTGTTGTTGTTGTTGTTGATGCTGTTGTTGTTGTTGATGTTGTTGTTGCTGCTGCCACAGACTAGTGTACCGACGGGGTAACGGCCCCCTGGGCAGATACGCGGACAGGCTAGGATCAGCGCGACGGTGGTCGACCCCGACCCGACCGCCACGAAAGAAAAACCGCCAGGAAAAAATCTCCTCTGCAAACTGACACCGTCTGCCCTCTGCTCGTCGGTCTGCTTGTATCTGTCCCCTCTCTCTCTCTCTATATATATCTCTCTGTGTGTCTATATATATCTATATCTCTCGATCGCTCTTCCTCTTCTTCAGTTTGCTCTGTGTGGTGGTTGTTCCTCTTAAAGCTGACGTGTCTGCTCTCCGCGGCGATCAGAAACGTGCTCGCATACATAACAGCAACAATAAGAACAACAACAACAACCACCGCCGCAACAATAACAATTTGTAGCACACAACAATAGCAACAACAACAAACGAGATAGAGAGCAAGAGAGGGAGAGAGAGAGAAGGCGCAAACAACAATGGTAACAATATCAGCAGCAATAACGACCGCAACGCCAACAACAACAACAAAAACAACAAATGCGACGACATCAACAACAATTATAACAACAACAATTACAACAACCGCAGCAAAGACGGAACAAGGCAGCTACATAATACGCGTACAACGGTCGGAACGGCGTCGTGTACGTCGTATGCATGAAAACAACTACAACTTAATCTACTCTCGAGCAACCAAACAGCACCAAACAACAATACCATATCTCGACCGTAGTAGAAATAGCAGTTAGTTATCGAAGTCGACTTCGACAGGCGACGCCCAGACATATAAGAGGAACCGGTGAGGTCCGTAGCTTTCTATAGTTATATAAAATTTAATATATATTTATATATATATAGAAAGAGAGAAAGAAATGCCTAAATGTTAGATATATATATATATATATATATATATATATATATTTATATGGGAACGTGCTCATGAGAAAGTGACTAACATGACATAGAGCAAACGAAACATTAGTTCAATCGAGTACCCATGTGAACTTGTGTTTAAGCAGGCAGGCTTCGACAACGCCTATTAACAATCTCACATATTCTCGATATACATGTATACAAGTGCTCTCTATTCGTTTTATTGCTCTTTCGCGATTCTTTTTGTGGTAGTAGTCAAACAAGTGCATTGAGTAGCGCTGAGGACCCGTTTAGTTAGTAATTTCGCACGCTTAGTCGTTTAGGTGACGTTAACCAGCGGAGAAACCAGTCGGGGTCCTGATATGAAAATCTTAACAACAAACACCAGCTCGACCAAAACTCGTCCACTACTGCCTTCCGTTCCCGCTCGTTTCGCTCGGGCTCTCCCCTTGTGTTGTTACTAGTGGCGACCTACTTACTGTGACTACGAACTGATTTATTCTACGTATATGTGTGTGTATGCATTAAGTTTTTGACCATCTGACAGATGAACGAGAGTTTAAACAGCGAAGCAGTTTAAAGATTTTGTTTAAAATTAAATTGATTAAATGTCTTGCACTTGCTCGAGCGCTACGTTTCAGTTGCCGGCGACAGAAAGCTCTACATCCACAACCCCGCTACAAGCCTTACGACTTTCTGCTTTTTTCGAGTTTCACCCTTTATCATGTTTTCATCCTTTTAATGTTGCTGCTACTTAGCGCTAGTACAAACTGACCATTTCTATATACTTTACTACTACTGCTGTTATTATAGCTGTTGCTGCTGCTGCTGGAAAACCCATACAACTTTGCCTCAACTATGGTTGGCGTACGCATGCAGTATAGTATCGTTTCAGGCATTTTTCAGAGCGCGCAGCGTCATTACTTCATACTAAGCTGGATGTATACAGCCGAAGCAGGCTATCAGTTCAACAAACGGGTTTGCCACGCTGGGTCTGTATAGAAGAGCATGGATGGCGATGCGGTCTCTGCTTCATAGGTTGTGGCTGTTTCGTACTGAGAGATACTCGCACGTGCGAGGCCATTCAATGCCGGTAAGAAAGGTTTTCACGTACATCATCAACGTAGAATACGCACACTAACAGGTAAGCGAATGGTAGCTGCCATTTGTTCCTAGTCAGCTCAATATCATCAGATGAATATGAGGGTTTACTATCGGTGACGACCATCACAATAACAACAACAACAACACAAAAAAAAGCAGAACAACAACAACAGCAGCAGCAACAACAACAATAACAACAGCAATAACAACAACAACAACAACAACAATAACAACAGCAATAATAACAACAATATTTACTAGCGTCAGCAGTCTCTTCATTGGGGTGTTCGCCATAATGGGCTAGTTCGTTTGTGCATCCTAGCGGATGGCAGGGCCCTTCTTTGCTTCACGGTTGTCGAGGATCTCTCGACGAGGCCTCAGGGGCCTCGGCAACGGTTGCGATGGTGGCGTCGCCGGCGGCAGTCGTAGGAAATAACAACAATAGCATGTAATGTTTTCATGAGTTCATGCGTTCATTTGGCCGTTGGCGTCATCATCATTGTCACCATCATCATCATGACCATCACTACAATCGCATCTAAGTGCCGAAGACATGTAACAAACAGACGATAAAACCAACGACAACAACACCAACAACAGCAGCAGCAGCAACGACTGGAATAACAACAACAACAACAACGACTACAATAACAACAACAGAAACAACGACCTAAAGCCCTCTGCCCTGCTACCGTCCATCCGCCCGGGCAGATAGACGGACTGACGCGCCCGTATTCCACTAGCTACTGGCGCTGCAGAGGCAGCGGGCAAACTTTGAGTCGGGTAACAGCATCAACAAGGACGACAGCCACCGCAACAGTATCAACAACAACAACACATCTAGAGCTCCATCCAGATCGTCTCGCCGATCAATGCCGACAACACGAACAACAACGAAAAGAGCAAACACAACAACGAGAAAAACAACAACAACAACAACGAGAAAAACAACAATAACAACGAGAAAAACAACAACGACAACAACAACAATAAGGAAAACAACAACAACAACAACAATGAGGAGAACAACAACAACAATGAGGCAAACAACAACAACAACAGCGAGGAAAACAACAACAACAATATCGAAACAACGATGAAAACAAATTGATCGACTTTCGTTGGCTCAAGCCAACGAAAGTCGACTCCAGTTGTTGTTGCTGTTGTTGTGGTCGTCGTCGCTACCAGACGGCGACGCCGATGCCGCTGCCACCCGAATCCCGTTGATACGCGAACCGTTGTGAAAACGATTTCTTCTTGTGCTCCCACTCGTGTTGTTGTTGTTGTTGTTGTGGTTGTTGCTAATGCTGGTGCTGTTGTTGCTGACAGAGGACTATGAACCTTTAACAATAATAGCAACGATGGCTGACGAATCGAATAGCTAGATGCCAGTAGCTCTAACAGTATCAACAACAAAACCTATATAACGGCAGTATTAGGCAGTCTCTTCTACCCTTTCTCTTGCTACTGCTGCTGGTACACTATCGAAGAACCGTGATGACAAATAAATTCATAATCTAATATTAAACAATTGTGAACAATCAATTGATCCTGAGAAGCGTTTGCAAACATACTACAAACATATGGACTTCAAACCAATAGAGGCCTTTCGCTATGCCAACTCGCGAGTAAAAGGCACAAAGTTTCTTCCCGTGATTAAATCCGGCTCCACATACACCACAAACGTTTTAAAGAACGCCAACCTTTCAGCAAGTCAGTTCGCATCTCTATATCGTAATTTTGTAAGATACTATAATTATGGTATTATTCTTGATATGCTCAAACATTGTAACCCTAATTCATAGAAAGGGGCAAAAAACAGATGTGGAAAATTACAGACCTGTGTCACAGTGCTCTAATGTATTTTGCATCTTATAAACATTTAATTCTGGTGCACATGCGGAATTTTGTACAAAACAAGCTATTCGATTCCGCTCAACACTAATTCTGTGCTTATTGATTAACGTGTACTCAACTTCTGAAGATGTCGCACGATTGGGCTATGTTCAAAAATGAGACACGTCGCCGTGATGAGATAATGATATACTCGACTTTCATCGATTTTAAAGCGTTCTTTTATATACCTAGAGGTCAACTTCTCGAGATAATCAAATTGAACTTTTCTTTAACAGGTACGATGTTTAATCTACTGCATGACAAGGCAAAATCCGAAGACCACCTGCAATATTACCTCAACGCAATGGAGAAATTATGCGAAAAAACACAGGTTTACAATCAACGTCGCGAAGACGAAGGTTCTCCGCGTTAGCAGAGGGAGGGTGTACGCCGCGGCAGACCACTACGTGGAAATTAACGGACGTTCTCTTGAACTTGTCATTCCACTTATCTTACCTCGGAGTCGTCATAACCCCAAGACTCTCCCTCAGTCGACATATTGAGGAGATACGAGCTAAAGCCACAGTTGCAATATTTCTGCTTGGTGACCTCTGTGACGTAGACTTGTACACCGGTATGAATATATTTCGTATGCAAATACTACCAATAGTTAGTTACTGCTTGCCCGCAGTCGCAACACACGTGAATCTATGCGACATGAAAAGCTTAGATAAAATAAAGATATGGTATGTCAAACGAATATTGGGCCTACCAAATAACCCACACAGAGTTAGCAACACTCGCAATGGAGCTGTTTAGAGAACAAACATTAACATAACAGTTGGCACTGAACAAGCTTCACTTCAGTCCACAAGTGTTAAAAGCTTACAGATATTTTCGAGAAACTAACAGCATGCAATTTGTTGTTGACAATTATACCGAAGGACCAGATTTTGTCTCCCAGAGGTGGAAAGAAGCGTTAGTGTAGTTGTATAGCCATTTGTCGAGCCACGTGGCATAAATACGACAACTGTATATGCATGGAACCCAATTGTTTATATGTATATTGAAGATTGTGTGTGAAGTTTTTGTGTAGATTGTGACATTTGGCGCTTTCACATACTCAAATGTGCCGAAATTGAAGGGGGTGTCCTTTGACTTACGAGTCTAATCTGATAATTTAGCAGCAGCAGCAACAACAACGACAACAACAACAATCGAATCGCCATTGGTATCACAGAGCCGGCCAGAGAAAACGTATGTGTCAGTAGCCAAACGTTCAGTCCTACCGGGAGGGGCGTAGGGTTGAGCGTAGGCCGCCTGCTTGGCAGCCGCTACGATCACGTCTCTGTACAATCGCGGCCGATCGCTGGCTGGCCCGGTGGCTGTGTGATCATGTGTAAGAAGTAACAACCCCCGTTGTCCACCATCCGCCTACTTACCCCCCCTCTCTCTCTCACTGTCTCTCGCGCGGGGGCGCTTTACCCCATTCCCCCTTCCCCGCCCTATTGCTCCGTGACTGTATTTATGCCCTTCTTTCAACCCTCCTTACGTCGTGGGTCGCCTCACCTTTTTTCTCTGTATCGCTATTCTTGTGTCGTGTTGTTTGTTTGTTTGTTGATTTTGATATATGCGAGGATACTTCGGCAGTAGACTGGGCAACTGAGAAGGACAAGCTGATAACGTACAAGTGGAAAGAGAAAATAAAGGAAGAAACGGAGCAGAAACACAACACGACGAAATGGAACTAGCAACAACTCTACTGGCTGGACACTGACGCCTGCCTCAATTTCGGCTTGGCTTCGCCTCGCCGTCTCGCCGCAAAAGGTCTTCTTTCAGTCAGGTAACAAATAGGGCCAGCTTCTTGAGCTGCCACAGTCGACCCTGCCACAATTCACCTCACAATGTTCCCTTCAACGCTCTGAACACAAAAGTTGCGCGGACTACAACATACGCACGAACGTAATGTGTATGGACGACGGCTATAAAAGTGGGAGGGTATATACAGAGTATAGAAGAGGTATAACGTTGCCGCACAAAAGAACTCTTGCAGATGAGAGGTACACTTAGTGAATAGATCTACAATAGCTGCGAGCGGTGGCTGATCCGCTCAGTACGCTCCAAAGATCAACGATATTCTCGGCAAACGGCCCGAAACAGTTCGCAAACTTGAGTTCTTAAACATTACATTAAAAGGTTCTAAGCGAAGTACGCCTATGGATGCTAGAAGTGTCGTTTGATTGAAGCCGCTAGATCTGCTACAAAGAGAACCGTTACCTAGTGGATACACGGACGCGCTGTACACGGACACGTGTTGACCACCACAACTGAATGGTGCTTCCATTAAGATTATAAAAACATATCAGAATCAAACACGCTCTCGGAAAGTCACAGCGGCAGCGATTATAATCTACCCTTTGCTGATAAGGCTGCACACATTACGAGATACAATCAATATATTTATAACATTGATTTATGTATATAAAGATTATATTTTCCTCATATATTTTTGTACACGTGATTGTAAATGTGCGTGTGTGTGTGCATAACTACGCATATGTGCTTTGTGTGACTTTAAATCTTTTAATGTGCTTTGTTTATGCTGTTTATTTGTTGCGTTTTTGCGTTGCTCATCTGACACACTGTTGCTTAAGACAACGCAATGTGAGACAATTCGTCACGGTGACACTTACATGCGCCTGCGCGTCCTTCCTCGCTACGTAGACTCTATGAAGTGCCGTTGAGATGATAGCGTCGAAGGAGGGAGGACTTTTCACCGCCGACTTCGGCCTCGAAATGCTGCTACTGCGGCTGAACAGAAGCCCTAAGCCTACGTTGTACGTTGACCGGTTGATGTCCAATCTTAATCATCTGCGCGCGGTCATCAGTTGAACGAGTCTTTAGAGGCCGTCCCGTCGTCTTCGTCGTTGTTCACACCTGAAGTAGCAGGGGCAAATGGTCTTGTTGATTTTGCTGTCGTTGTCGCTAGCGTTTCCGACGGGCCACGGAAACTATCGTTTTGCCGACGGGATTTGATGCGTATCTCACCAAAACGAACACATTACTACAAGCTGTTCAAGCGACACTGCGGCCTCGTGATTACGGCCAGCAAGCGACCAGTTCTACGAGTCACAACAACAGAAACAACAACAATATGTGACACCGCCACCACCACCCACCATTCGTCGTTGTCTGACCACACAGAGCAAGGAACAGGGCAACAAGGAACAAAGTTGTCACGAATCGACTGCGAACGACGATTTCAGCCTACGAAGAGAGGGCGGCGTAGCCCGTAGGGTGGTGTGGTACTGAAGAACTGATTGCTGTTGCTTTTCGTTGACCTATAGTATATTAGTCTTCTTCTCTATTCGATTTCTCCGCTGTTTTCTGCTCTTGTTGCTCGAGACCGGCGACGGTCAGCTCTTGTTTTCTTGTTCAGTCTCAACCTTATTGTGCGACGATCAGTTATTCATGCTCAGAGAGCGAGAGATACACATTATCAAAAGATGCACAGAACATCGAGTGGCGGTGGTACTACGTAGGTATTACAAAAGACGAGAGAGAGGCACGGGCGGTAGATAAGCGGTGGGACACGTGCTATTAGTCACAGACGAGTACGGACGTTACACGTTGCCGGGTGGAGAATGGCTGGGGAGGACATTTACGCCGTAATTAGAATACGCGTTGTTGTTGTTGCTGCTGCTGTTGTTGTTTACTTCTTGCACACGGCAAAAATCAAACCAAAGGCATGACAGTAGTCTTAACATTGGGAAAACTCAGTAAGGCACGAGCGAACAGAAGACACGTACATGCATAGTGACATAGACGGCTCTCATCCATCCACTGTTCTTACGAATAATCTGGTCAACGCTTTGTTCTGGATAATCTGGTCAAACAACACAACATCCCGTACACGCAGGTTAACATACACATGTATCGGAATTGTGATTCTGCCGGGAGACCTGTCACACGCTTGATTATATGTTTAGTTAACGTGTTTAGTTAGACTAGTAATGACCGTCACCGTACTCGTAGCCGCAGTAGTAGTAGTAGTAATAGCAGTAGTGGCTCGTAAAAGTGCTTTTAATGGGGCAGTAGTTATGCACCTATACGCACAAACTGAATCGTGTGATCAGACTCAAGTTAATTTCGTAGCAATTCGTCTTCAGCACCGCCACCACCAACACCACCAGCAGCACACCAGTAACAACGCCCTCCTGCGCACGTCCGTGTTTTCTACCCCACCATTCATTATCATTCGTGACCGTGAACCGAAGAGTTCAGAAGTGTTTCTCTTCGCCACCTGCCTGTTCCTTTCCCGAGACACGACGACGACAACAACAACATCAACACCAACAACAACAGCGACGACGACGATTCCTTGGCAAGACGTCGTGAAGACTACCGGTTCTTTCACGACCTACCTAAATGTCTACACGGGCACGGACTCATTGACCAACGACTTTGCACGGCCACGACCACGAGAGCTCTGAGCCGGTAGCGCCTTTTTTTTGTTTAGTTTGCCAGCGGCTGCAGAACAACGATTTCGTCAGTTTGTCATTTTGTGCGATGATGACGACGACGACGGCGCCGCTGTCGTGCTGGTGGAGGTGGTGGTCGTGGTGAAGATCGTAACGGCGGGGTCTGAGAGGCCAAAGGGCCGAAGGGCACACGAGCTCATCTACCACACAAATGCGTACGGACGCACACCGATACATAGCCAGCCAGCCAGCCAGACCGCCGGCCACTCGGCCACTCACTGAGCCAGACCTCTCACCAGTCGAACGAGGGGCACGCTTTCTGATGCTGAGACATGATCAGCGAACGACACGCTCAACCATCAACGGCCTAGCAGCAGTTGCGGCACCGGTAGAGGTAGCGGCAGCAGCAGTAGCCTCTTTCTCCTCCTCCGCCTTCTCCTAGTTCTCTGTTCCCTTTCCTTGGACGAGACCACCGCATGCAGCGGCAGCGACGGCGGCAGGACTCGCCGATACCACTCAGCCAATCAACGGCCTCCTGCGACGACGATCGGCTCTCGGCTCTAGGAACGCGGCCGCCGCTGCTGCTGCTGCTGAGGTGTTGTAGGTTGGCCAGCCTATCATCTAGTGTGGCGTGCGATTCGGTGGGTGGAAGAGTGCACGCGCCCGAAACAGAGAGAGTGATTGAATGTGAGAGTGTGTGTGTGTGAGAGAGAGAGAGAGAGAGGGGAATAGAAAGAGAGCGCGCAACATTACTAGACGCGTAAGCTCGCTGTTGTGGTGAATGTGGAAATGATAGTGGTGGTGGTGGTGATTTTGTTGTTGTTGTTGTTGCAGCTGTTGTTGTTGCAGCTGTTGTTGCTGCAGATGTTGTTATTGTTGCCGTTGTCAGTGTTGTTTGTTGCTTACTCTAAGGGCTAATGGTTCAGTTATACACACACAGATACTTATAAAACTCATCAGCCTCCAATGGCCATGGTAGATTCATAGGGGCTAGAGAAGCCTCAAGAAATGATGGTCCACAGATGTACAGAGAGGGTACACGTCTCTGGGCCGATTATGGGAGCCATAATCTAAGGTATGATGGTGGACTTGGTAATTATGAAGGGCGTTCTGACATTCTAGTTGTCGCCGAGCCTGAGTATGACTAAACCTCAACAGCTGATTGAGAAGGTCGGTGACTTGTGTGATTCGCGCTCTAAACAATAATTCTAGTCTGCAGATAAATTATACATATTTGTTGTAGACTCGCAAAGCCCGTCTCACAAAGTCATAATCGATTGCCTGCATTTTCCACTCTCTGACAATAAACAACTTAAAACATAGTCTTGGCTATAGCTGACAAAAGAATTGGATATGTTTGTAGTTAATTAGGCAGTCTTATTGACAATAGTACTGCCAATACAAGCAGGAACCAGTACCGAACGAGTTCACAGTGACCACTACGACGAGATAAAGCTCTTGTCGGATAAAATTGAATTGTTCATCCTTATATCGTTTCTTTCCTTAGGTATATATATATATATATATATATGCACCTGAGGAATATACGTATATATAACAGTCTTATGTTAGCAGTTTGGAGTGAACAATTGCCTCCGCGCAAACGTGTGGTCGCGGTTTCTCTAATGTATATATATATATATATATATATATATATATATATATAATCGTGTTGACTGCTAGCGTTCAGTTCGTCCACGAGTCGATGTGTCTGTTCTAAGTGAGTGCGCGGAGGCAGGGGACAGTGGGAGGGGGTAGAGGCAGAACCATGATCCTTCCTTGGCCACATAGAGCCATAACCGATAAGTGAAACGGGAGCGTCCATCGAACAACGCATGTCTCATTGTTGTTGTCGTCGCCGTCGCCAGGAACAACGGATACAGCCGTACGTAACGTTGCGACCGCCCGACTGAGCGTCGTCGTTCCGCGACAATCCTGGAGCAAATTCTGCGCGAAAGCAAAGGCTGACCCACATTGTGGGGTGGAGGGGGGGGGGGGGTGAGAATAAGCTGAGGGTAGCGATGGAACGAGCTGAAGCCGCCCGGCCCACTCTCGGGGCGCCCAAAGCCATCGGCACATCGAACAGCATAAAGCCTACTAAGTACTACTCGAAAAATACTATTGTATAGAATACTATTGAATACTATAGTAGTAGTAGTAGTAGTCGTAGTCGTGGTAGTGTTAGTAGCAAGTCGAGCCCGGTGGTGCCGTGGTAGGTGCACTTGCGTGCACCTCGCCACCGGAGGAGACACAGACAGAGCTGCAGCACGGGTTCGAGCCCTACCGTTACACATTTGTATTTAAGGGGTCCGTCTTACGAAGCAATTTTGCACAAGCAGTCTCGTGGACGCTAAGTGTTGGCTCAGGGTCAGCCCGAATTATTCTCTACTCTTGTAAGTAAGTGTTAGCAGCAAACGGTTCTTTCTTCACCGACGGCGTTCTTTGTGCCAAAGTGCTCAGATGACGGCTCGCATCCTCTTCAGTCCTATGGCCTACGTCTCAACGCTGCTACGTTATTGTCGTCATAGTGTTGATCGGTCTATTCGGCCGGTGGTCGGTAAAACGCATCTTGATCGACAGAAGCTCTTACGTAGAAGTCTTCTGGCGCCCGAAGGCTTCTGTGGCCTCGGAACGGCCCAACAGGCCACGGTCACCGCGTGAAGCCGGTGTCGGTGAGAAACGGCCGGTGTCCGGAATACGACTCAACGTTGTCCTACTTACTTGCGGCTAACGGTTCCGAAGCGGTAGCACACGGCTATATCGTGCGACGACAAAGTACTCAGGTAAGAGTATGCGCGGTAGATGATACATAAGAAAGATGCGCAAGTAGATGAGCGAATCGATACGGACAGCCTACTAACAGCCACACGCGCCAAGACAACCCGCCGGTAATACCCGACGGCAATCAAGGTTTCTACCATTCCACCAGCTGCAGCTTCTACGCGGATGCAATAGATATTTCATTTATTATTTAGGCGACGATAGGTAGACGAAGTCAGAAGTCGAAGAATCAGTCAAACAGCACAAATTCGCTGCGGCTCTTCATCTATGGAATTAAGGGGAATATATATATATATATATATATGGAATTTAGAGGCCGAATATATATATATATATATATATATATATATGTATACCAAGCTATATGTGCAGTGTTACGTATTTACTTGGTAGGTTCTCACAGAGGCCTTTTTCTTTTAAGGTTCTAGTTGCGGCGCATGTTAACAAGACCTACTTTTTGTTTCTTCGGTTGTTCTAGGGTACCTGATGCAATTGTCCTATCGGAGATAGCAGCGCCGCCATAGGTCACAGCAACTCTCGATACCGCAGCTCTTACAACTTGACTGGAAATAAGTCGCCGTAGAGCAGCTGCCCTGTGCGGCAGGTGTCTGCCAGGAAGCTATGCGCCAGGGAGAACGGTCGGCGACTCTATGTGAACAAAGGATCGAAAACCTCATTTCGGGATGCCACGGACGCTTATAGGGCTAGGCTGCGCGCCGTCTCCTCCAAAGGGAAGGGCGCATGAGCCACGCTTCAAATTAAAACTTTGGTAAATCACGAGTCGGTGAGGATCACGGTCGGACTTTGTTTGGTGACAGACCTGGTGTACGATCACACCTGCGTCTGCGCAGATGTCGTCCGGATGGAACGACCGCCACGGGCTGTCCTGTATCGCCAGGACAGGCAGGAGAGCAAGGCACTAGGCCTTAAGTGACGTTACTTCCAGTGGTCTACTGGGAGCATCCTGGAATCTGTCGGACATGGCAGAAAGGGTGGAAAAATACCTGACGGTTTTACCCTCACCCCGATCGGGAGCGGTTGCATGCTGTTTTGGAAGCCACAGTTACTGACTCATTAACTCATTTAATAGTCAGTGCTTGCGCGGCCCGTGCCGGTCATGCTTCAGTCCTTACCAAGGCAGGCAAGTTGAAAACCACCTCAGTACCAGAACATTGGATTCCCGTAAGGGTTTTCGCCGCCTGCCTTAAAGATACTTTGCGATCCGGGCCTATCTACTTGCGGTTTGCTGAAAAAGGCCAAGGAGCGGCTTATTCTAGCCAGCGGAGAATATAAAGGAGAGAGATAAGAGAGCGGACGATTTCCTCAGAGAGCGCCTGTAGCTGGATTGATCCTGCCCAGTTTAAAACTAGGAGAACTACCAGTTTTCCGACAACGACGATATTAATCTGCAGCAACTTTTGTCGGTTCTAGGAGTAGTAGGATTCATTGCTTGTCGTTGGACGCCGCCGATAAGTAGGAATCACGGCAATATATGGTGCTAACTAACCGTGCTAGTAGTAAGGCCGAGATTATATTGACGTTTGTTTCAGCATGTTCGCAGCCTAAGATCGCAGGTTGTGCATATGGGCATGGACGTGACTCCTGCACCCTGCGCACTGCGTGACGATATATATATATATATATATATATATATATATGCAACGAAAATATCTATATACATACACATTCATACGTAGGTACAAACACAATCATACATAGATCCATACATTTACATACATAGGTGCACCCCACATACAATGATAGATAAACACACGGATTCACCATGCACGCGCGCGCGGCAGTGTCGCAAGACCGAAAGAAGAGGCATTATTATCATAAGCGTAACAGCGCGTGGTTAGCTATGCCTGGTGACTGAAACGGAAACGTCAAACACGATTGCTACCACTACCACTACTACTACGACTACGATTGGGCTGCAGGACAGCCCAAGCTTGAAATAATTCGAATGTGCCCGCGCCGCCGCGACGATGCGGAGGCGGAGCTAAAGCCGCTTCCGCTGCTGCCGCCGCTGATTCGGCTGCGGCTGCTGCTGTTGCTGAGAGAGAGGTCAGAGTTCATCAGCAGTGGTTGCGGCCCCTCAGCAGCTACAAAAGCGAGCGTCACGGAAAAGTTGTGCGTATGTGACAGCATAACTGTCTGTGCTTTGCACTCGTCCATCTCGTCGTAAATGGGCTGGGCTAGTCGGTGGGTGGTTAGCGTTGGTTGGCGTTCTCGGCCCCTGAGATCGCTTTAACATTGCAACGATACTTTGACTATTCTTAGATTAACACTAATACTACTAGTACGTCGACTATAACAAATTCATATTTAGACCATATTATTTGACGACGACCACGACTACTACTAAAGTAAAGTTTTCGGGCTGACCCTCAGCCAAGATTTAACGTCCACGGAACTATTTTTCACATTGCTTCGTATACGGGCCCCCATAAATACAAATGTGCAACGGTGGGGCTCGAACCCGCGCACCTATGTGTGTACTCCGGTTGCGAGGCGCAGACTTAAGCCAGTACGCCATTGGGCTCGACACTACTACTACTACTATTGCCACTACAACTGCTATTAAGACAACTTCTAGTTCGAGAACCAGCATGCAGGCTGCCGATACATCATCTTGCGCTATTCGCTACCGGCTCCCTATAAGAACTCTGCTTTGCCAATCGTTTCAGTGTCTATTGTCGTCTCCTATTGCCTCCGCGTTACGGTTTATGTAGCGATGGCGAGGAGCCACCACGGCAGCATGAACACCACCACCACCATCATCAGTAGCGGCAGAATTGGGGGTTGTCTGTCTAGAATTAAAAACATGGTTCAACGAGGTTGTTTTTTAATTATAATCGACCATCTTTCGTCCCCTACGGGGCTTGGAACTCACCGCGTGGTATATCTTCAATGCACCGAAGGCACGGCCGCCACGTTTGAGATATCTAGGGTGTCCCCAACACTCGGGTTGTTGTCTGGCTGTCTGGCTGTTAGGCCACATCTGTCTGTATCTCTTCTTACTTTGTTCGGCCAGTTATCTGTCTTCCTGCCTCTACAGATGAGGTTGTCCTATGAGGCCAGCCTTTCTGGAGGGTTCTGTTTACTGAGGACGCCGGTTCTGACAACGAAGACGACGGCATTTCTGTCAGTTGCTGCAACACTGACCAGAACGGCGGGAACAACGTCGAATCTGACGTCCTTGGGAGGAAGGGAGGGACATAAGGCGGAACAAAGCGTTCGTCAATTTCAATGTCGAAGGCGTTCGTCAACCTCATTGAAGTGACGTTCGTCGACGGGCTACTGAAGGTCTGTGTTGAGCGGAACTCGTTTGACGGTTGCTCGTCTAACTAACGGTGCTTGTTTGCAGTTGCTTGTCTAACTAACGGTTCTAGTGGCTGTCGCTACCGCTGCTGCTGTTGCTGCCGCTGCCTGTGGTGGTCGTCGTGACGATCGGTCTTAGCTGAGACGGAGCGAAGGCGGACGTAAGGGCGGAGTTTCTCTGCTCCTCAGTCCCGGCCCACTTCGGGGGTTGGATTCGTCCTACACGACGATGACTTTGCTGAGCAAAACTGCCTGACCAATTGACGGACCGTTGCTAGTCTTAGCACTAGTTGAGTTAGCCTCGCTAGGTTTGTTTTCATTTTGTTTGGCCCTTTCTTGTGCTGCTGCGCTTGCCCAGTCTTGCTATTATTGGCCAATTGTCATGCCGCCGACCTGACTGACAGTCAAATGAACCCATCAAAACAAACAGAAGGGACTGATCAGTTGCAGCCTAGTGCTAAGTAAAGTGCGCGGCGCAATCAGCTGGCCGAAACAGGCACTCTATGCAGTATTCGTCGATTTCAAACCTGCGACGACGCGGCGCTTAGAACTAGGATCCTGGTAAAGCTCGATGAGTGCGGAGTTCCGTTCAACGCGCTCCGACTAATCAAGGCTATGCTTCAAGAAAACTCGGTGAGTATCGATGACGGAGCGTCCCAGCTCCCCTCGTTCGCCCAAACGACAGGTGTCGCGCAGGGCAATAATCTACGCCCTCTGCTGTTTTCCCTGCTGCTGAATTACTTGCTATCTCGAGTCCAAAGATCTATTTCTCAAAGTATTCTTTAAAACGTGGTTGTATGCAGATGACCTTGTCATTTTGGAAAGAAGTCAAATCTATGTTCAGCTGGCATTGGCAAGACTCTCGTACAAGATACCGGTCTGACCATTAACCTTGATAAAACTGAAGCTATAAAATTCCGTCGGGGAGGTCGAATAGCCGAATCCAACCCACATCGCGAAGGGCCAATCAAAGCGATTGCTACAATCAGCAATGGCCTTGTTCGAGATGAAGCTTGCACCTGTTGCTGCATGCGGAATTAAAGTAATCTGGAAGTACCTTTCTACGTTGTAGCTTGAGATGCTCGATCGTATAAAACCAGCATTTTCCAAACCGACGTTTCAACCTTCCGACTACTCCAGCTTGCTTAGAATTCATTAGCTTATGAGAGCATAAGAATGCAGAGATTGACGCTAAATTTTATGATACGGGTGAAAGGATCAACGACGCATGGAAGAGACTTAACAGGACCAATAAGCTCATCCTAACACGTTTTGCGATTCATGGGTTTTACCACATTCTTTGCAGAGCATTAGGTTTTCATGTGCCGTGTGATACCTGTATTTGTAGTAGTGTGGGGGGAACTATTGCGCCAGGTACCACGGTACCACGCAGCGTCATGCCCAGAAGTGATTTCGTTACGAAGTCTCGCTCTAACGGGGGGGGGTCTCGATAGGGTACTATTTTATTATGGAGACATCGGAAAGGAAATTATTCTCGGATTGGAAGCATGTGGATGAATATGAATCAATACGAAACTGACATGAATATATTAATGCAACTTTTACAATGTACTTACAAATATGACGATACACAGTCATATCGTAAATGCCCATTCGAATGATAGTAATCATATATTCCTTCTTGTTTTGTTCGTCTTTATCATAATTTAGCCAGTACCCTGGCTGACTGGTAATCTAGACTAGAAAAACTCTGTCCTAGTTCACAATTCAACATCTAATCTTGTCTAGCCAAGTCGGGTGACTTCCATTAGTGTCCTCATGACAGGTGTCCAAAATGTGTTTTTTTGATTCTCCAACGTGGTTCTTGGTTATGTGGCTCAAGCTGTCAATAGTCTCGTCCATTTCAGGAATTAGTCGACAAAGCATTTTGTCGACCAGTTAGCACTTTACGCGTGCCACTGCAGCCGTAATCGCGCAGTGCTAATATACTCGTCTCGGTCGGCCTTTGATATCAATGTACGCGGGTGCCTGAGACATCTATTTTACTTTGGTAGATGAAACTCAAAAACTAGAAGCGAATTATTAACTTAATGCGAGAAAACAAATAGTAAAGCTATGTGTTTGCGAGTAAAGCTGGTTCTGCTTCTGCGCATAGCGAACACGAAACCAACAAGTAGTAGACGCAAAAAATGACGTAACCAATGGTCACAGCACGGGGATCTCTAAAAATGTCCGCTTCTTTGGAGATCTCTATGGTGGCTCCAACAACAAGAGACCTTAAATGATATAGATCATAGGGGGTATATACGCTCACACCAATTCAACCTAACGTTGAGAAACAGCAATCCACTCATACGGACGACTAAGATTCAGTTACAGAAAGCTCTTTTTTATACATTTGTTATCTGCACAGCTCTACATTCGTGTATATACAGCTCCACTGTTTGCGATGACATTTCACTGTGGACTATATTAAGACATAAGAAGTTATTAGTCGGAACTGCAATGACCCCCTTTGTTGTCTTATACCTAAAGGAATAGCGCAAAACTATCCGTCGACCCCGATTACTATTACTAAGCGGCCTCAGACAGGCGAAGCAGAAACATACATTAGTCGAGAGAAGAACGCTAGCTGCAGGAGCTATAAGCTAGATAGGGGATTTTTGAAGTATGTTCCATAGGCTCCAGCCAGCGAAAACTAGCTTTGTCGTTTACCTACCTCAGATGCTTTGTCGGTAGGTGCCGAATTGCAAGACAGAGTTATTCAAATATAGCAATGAGATTCGCTCTCTGTCGATGTTCTTAATCGGGTGCGGCGTACCGTCACCGTGCAGCATCAGGTCAACGGTGCATTCTTCCACGCACAAATCCGTTGCAAAGAACGGTTGCAGGAACACCCACCAATGAATGCCATTATCAGTAAGCGCACATACAATACGTACATGGTAGTGAAGCTCTTTTTTCTTGCGTGCGGCCAACCGACGGGAAAAGGCATATATGTGTAATGTACGCAGATGGCGAGATAGCTACACTAGTCGAACAAACTGCTTACAGCTGAGTCTAAACAATTTCTTTCCATCTCTTTCTCTTTCTCTGTCTCTCTCGCGCGCGGTTCTTCCTCGGAAGAAGCGAGAAAACCTACTAAAATGAGTACACTTTCGATAACAAAGCAGCAACAACAACAATAGCAATGGCAACTCTCAATAACAATACGTTCTATGTCCGACAACGACACCAGCAACGATTCCTAACAGCTCCCGGCGGCAACAATACATACAGTGTCAAATGCCGAGGAGCGTTCCACCACATTCGTATATATATATATATAGAGAGAGAGAGAGAGAGAGAGAGGAGGGGGAGGAAGAGTGAGAGAGAGAAGGCTTCAAACTGTTACGATCCCCTACTATTAGAAGAGGAGCGACCAGCTGAGGAATCAGGAGGTCATCCGTCCGGGGAGTCTCTACCCCCGGCCGCAGCCGTTCGGAGGGGGTGCGACGAATTCAGCGCGGGTCGGTCGGGGTTTCATCATCCTTGCCGAGCTTTCGAGTAAAGAGTGCGCACTGACGACGCCCGATATATGCCGATATATTTTAGACTACCTGCCTGCCTGTCTGGTTGCCGCGACGAGTTCGAACGCCTATCGAAAGGGCTGGTTGGCTGACGCGTGTGCGTTACTGGTGCCTTAAGCTCACTCGTTTCATTTGCGGGTTTTGCGGGCCCGAGTTGCGGCTGCAGCGACAGCGGCGAAAGCGATAGCGGTGATATGATGATGATGATGAAATTTCCCCTACCGGATTGCGTCCTCGGCGTCCGTCTCCGTCCGATCTACAAACCGCCGTGAGGTTCGGCAACATTCGGAGGTCGGCAAGCTGGATAACGAGGAGAGAGAGACAGAGAGAGGGACAGAGAGAGAGATGGGAGAGATAGAGAGAACGTTAGACTAACTGATGAACAAGAGGGGAGTCGGTATTGTGTGGGGGGCGGGGAGGGTCTCACATCTTTTCGTAGGGGTCGGGATGTGGGGAGGTTGTTGTTGTTGTTGAGAGAAATATTGTTGCCAATCGACACGAGTCTTTTCCGATCGCTTCGATTCGATGAGTGAACGTGAACGAATCGAAGCGCACGACCAACCATCCGCCATCCAGTACAATATTAAGATCTACGTTGCGCGTTAAACGGTTACAACTAAGGCTGTCCATAGAGGCGGTGGATGGAACAAGGGCGGGAGGGGGGAAGGAGGAGCAACGAGGCCGTCAAGACAATGCAGTGTCTGGATGATATACGTTGTTCAACACGACAAGTTCCGTAACAGACTGCAAGTCTGTTTCGTCTGTTTTGCGTCGTTACTGTCTGCAAGCCGGTCTGGCCACAGTTGTTACGCATGTTGTTGTTGTTGTTGTGATGGTGGTTGTTAATGCTATTGTTATTGTCGTCGTCATTGATGGCGTCGATCCACTAAATTGGCATGCAATGAATGGGTGAAGTGAATGAATCAATAAGTGAATGCGTGGCGAACAGCAAAATAAATGGGTCACCAGGTCGCTTTCGTTTGAGTGCACTAGCGCACGGGCGTGTGTATTCTTTTGCCTTGAGTTGCACAGTTAGAATGAGTAGGACATGCACATGGCTGTGTATGCATACGCGACTATACATATGCGTACGCAGCGAAATGAAGGCGCAGACGAACGCTGGGTAGACAGACGCTTTGATCACTCGAACGATCAACAAAGCCCATGGTGCAAGAGAGTAAGAGAGGGAGAGCGAGAGAAACGAAGATGCTAAATGAATGTTGTCTAAGCGAAGTATCACCCTCCCCTTAGAGCGTCAAAGCTCGATTTCGGCTATGGCTATGACTGTTTTCCACTATTGCTACTATTACTAAAAAAAAAACATTCGTTTTTTTACTACTATTACTACTACTACTACTACTACTACTAAAAAAGCAGTAGTAAAACGAAATACAAATATTTTTTTTTGTAGTAGTAGTAGAGAATACGTAGAAGAACGTATATAATCTAGACACTGCATTTTCTTGACGGCCTCGTTGCTACTACTACTACTACTAATGAAAGCAGGTCTGCTTCGAAGGAGCCACCAAGGGGAAACTGGCCCGACTCCTGGCCGCCTGTGAATGAAGTCGATGTATTGGAACCAATCGTCAACGAAGGTGACGACAATGACAACGCGTCGAGCCCTTCAATTCCCCCTCCTCGAGCAACTTCCCAACTCCTGACGGCCCACCAAACCGACTCGAGGCTCGAACGATGAAAGGCGAAAATGCAAGGTAGTGACTCAACTTTTAGTTTCTTGAGCTTTTTACTAATGGCCTACCACTAACTAAGCCTAGAAGGTTAGTGGCACATAATGGCTACTGATTGATATATTGACTATAAAATGACTGCTTACATAAATTGATTATATCATGGCTACTGACATTTGAAAGGGCGGCTGGTCGGCCACTTTCAGTGGCTCCACGGTAGGAAAAATTGTTGGTCGTTGGACACGCTCGTTTGGTTTAATAACTATTTGTTTGTGTAGCCGAAATGAACACCTGTTCCCGGAATGACGATGTTGATATACAGTGACATATACGGTGATGCTGATGATAATTGTCCACCCCATCTCCATATGCATGGGGATTGGCTAATTATCGCAAAAAGTATTTTATTGTACGCGTAGTCAATTTTAGTGTCGCTCCGCGGATCGGAGTTCTGCAACTTCAGCCATTCCAAACAAGTCGGCGTGCTATTCGGTTTGCTATAGATGAAAACAGCTAGAGACATTAGATGTTTGTGAAGGGCCGTGTACACTTTTTGTACCTGTATTCGAAACGCTAGTCCGATTGGAGACGAATTGTTTAACAAACCTGCCGTTTAATGAATAACAAACCTGCCCACTTAATTAATAACAGCAGTAATAACAGCAGACGAAAGACGATCCAACGCAACGGCCTCTACGCCACATCTGTACGTTAGCCAGCCATGCGTGAACTTGGTGCAGTATAACAGGAATACTCCAATGGTTATTTATCAACAAACCTAAGAAATCTACGGCGTACTACGTTTCTCTCTCATAGGTAGAGGTCTCCCCACAAACTTTCCTAGAGCAAGGGTGCTATATTCCGCGTGACCGCAAAGTAGGATCGCCACGAACAAGCACTGAAGGATCTAAATATTAGCCGAAACAGATCACGGACCTGCAATTGTCAGCTTTTTGATTTGGTAACGTAAGTGCTACTACATGCCAGTGTCCACAAGTCACAGCAGTCCATGACATGTATGTTGGAATGTATATATATATATATATTTTTTTTTTTTAAGATTTCCCGTAAGGCAATTGCCCGTGTACGGATTTTTTCATGTCATGGCTAAGTTTACTCCACTCCGGCATTTACCTTGTCTAAATTGGAAACCATGCAAACCAATTTAAGAGTGGCCGGTCTGGGTCTCGAACCCGGTCCTCCCGAATGCAAGGCAAAGGCTTTGCCACTAAGCCACCTTGCTCGGTTTGGATATGAAGAAAGCAACCAACAATCAGTTGCTTCAGCAGGTGCAGCGGCAGTAACAACAACAACAACAACAACAGTAAAACAACAAATACAGTGGTGCTGACAATGACTGTCTAGCAGTCGCCGGAGCAAAAGTGAAAGGATTGTCGTTCCTGTAGCCCCGATCGGCGTTCGTGTCTTAAGGCAACTAGCTGGGGGAGTCGGCCACAAATCGAACGTTTTCCTTCGCTCTCCCTCTCTTGGCCGTACGGCGCGCTTGCTTCCCGCGGCATCTTCTGCTTCCAGCCGAGACGGTGCCGACGCTTAACGAACGAACGCGATGCGACGCGGCGAACTCTCGGCACGTCGAGATCGGCACTCTATTCGAACTCGTCGAACAAAACACACGCTGCCGCACCAGTGCCACTCAGAGAGAGAGAGAGGAGGCAGCGAGGCAGATAGAGAGAAAAAGGGTGTAATCATAAACACGAGATAGAGAACGGGGATGAAGAGACAGACTTTGGTCAGTACATGCGTTCGATGTCCTATGTAGTATTGCCTCTGTCTGTACTCTGTTGTCCCGCTAGCCAGCCCCACGCTTGACGGGACGGCAGGTCGGGTAAGCCGGTACACCTCTCCTGCTTGGACCAAGGTTCTGCGTTCGGTTGGCGGGCTTTACCCGTTCGTTGCTTCTCGGATTTGCCTTTGTTTTTTCCTTCTTTGGTTTCTATGCGTCGTTTCAGTGCTTCAAGACGACTACTAAAACGATGATGTTGAAATGACACGATGATAACGATGAAAAATGATACAACAAACAACTAAAATGGCACCACTACAACCGACCGATGTCAGGCCGCCGCAATGTTTACACAACAAAAAATCATTATATACATGCGTCCGACATACATACATACATACAACATATAGACGCACGCACGCACGTATAGTAAGGCTCGACGAAAGGAAGAGACAAGAAGAGACACGCCTTTGTGACGATCTGACAATGAGTATGTCGGCGCGTCGCGAAGCCCGACACGAAACGTATCGTATTGGCGGCTTTGCGGATCGTTCGTGAATCATGATCGTCATGGTCTTACAGTTCACAAGCGACGAACTTGTCACGAGTTTCGTCGACAAGTTCGTCGCCGAAGCGACCGGTATCGAGTTCGGTGGAAGTAGGTGGTGGATGAAACTCTAATCAATGACATGAATGATGACAAAGATAAAAAAAGACTCACGACGACGACGACAACACTGACTGTGGCTCGCATGTCGGGCCGCACGCACACACATTTAGAGCGCACGGCATCATGCATACATCGATTAAGATGCTCATAAATCGGCACCTGTATGCATGCGAAACGGCGATTTCATTATTTTGGCGTCACGGCGTCGACGAAGAAGAACGCGAAAAATAACAAGACGAACAAGAAAACGAAGAAGAAAAAGAAGTATCTATGACAGTACGAAATTTACTGTCGTCAACTCGACGTTGAGCCGATCGGGGACGATCCAAACGAACAGGTAGTGGCGAATGTTGACGTAGATGGCCGTATCTCAAGTAAATCTCTACCTACGCCTAGGCTTGGAGGAATATTTGTGCTGTGTCGCCGCTGCCCTCCACGCTAAGAGTGTTTCGTCCGTGCCACGCTTTACAGCCGCGCGTGACGGCAACGTGTTCCACCGACCTGCTTGTATGTACATCATATCGAGCCAGGCGCCTCTCGTAGAAAAGAGATCATAAATCGGAACGTATGCTAAGCAGATCACTCTGCATTCGAAGGTGAAGCCAAGTAGAGTACGGAGTTGTATATATATATGTATATTGACTTGCTCGGCATATAAATTTGAAAACTTCTAGACAGATGTACAGAACCAATATATAGCACAAAGTCTCACAAATAATTTTGTACATCTATCTAGACGTTTTAAATTTACGTGTCGACCAAAGCAAATGCACCGTAAGCGGAGTGTTAACGTGGCGCTCAACTACGTAACCAAGAAACAGGTTCTTCCAAGAAAGTTGCCGCAAAGGATTCTTAGTTTACTTCTGCATTCCCCCGATTAGAAGTGCTATGAATGCTGCTAGTACCACTTTTTTTAAACCTGCGTGATGGACTTCCACATTATAGCAACATGTGTCGCATTTGTCACGTTGCCACCGCTGCTGCAGCAGTATCAGTTTCCCTCTACCGTCGATAAACTCCTTGACCTCTCCTATGTTTGTGGTGAAGCTGTATGTGGTGCCACCGAAGGAAAAGGTCGAAAAGGCGAAGGAACAAGCACCTAGCTATCGAGAACGGTCAATAAGTCAAAGCAAGGAGCTTGAAGAGCAATAATGAAATATATATAAAAGGACCGAAAGTTCTTTGACACCGCACTGGTGTATGTCAAGAAGTGGAATTACCCGTCCGAGATTCAAAAGAAGGATAAAGATACGATAAACATTTCCCAATTAACTCTAAATTTAGCTGAAACCACTTTGCCTCCAGTACTCTGCAGTCTCTAGTTCTGGAAGGCGAAATAGAGTGGCGGCCATACTTAAAGGTTCATCAGAGAGGCGAGCCAGGCATAGTCAATTAAGGCCATTAGTAGTTTTTACTGTTAAATAGGCCCGATACGGCTGCCACCTGTCGTGGATCACTTTGACCTTAGCTTGAGCGAGACCTTAGCCCGTCCAACTGGGCCTAACGTCCATGGCGTGCTTTCTCTAGCCGAAAACATGTCGCAGTAGGATAGACGCAACCAGATCCGACAGATCTTGAATGAAGATCATCGGCTCCGGCCACAGCCAAATACGACAGCCCATACTTGAGTCTATGTATGAGTTCACGATTATTAGCAGCGCTGTTTCTAGCGCTACAAACATTACTACACTACGAGGATTTCCCAACTACTGCAAAAGCACTACGGCAATAACAATAATCACACAATTAAACACATCAACAACAACGACAACAACAACAAAAAAACAACAACAAACAACAACAACAAACAACAACAACAACGACAACCAAAAACAAAAACATGACCTATGTATGAAGCACGAGCGATTCGGTACGCCCGTTGGTCTATTTCACTAGGTGAGGAGGCGTGAAGCGTGGCAGCACAGCCTATTACACATCAACACATCTATGGCCGTATTGCTAGGTCAAAACTGCACGACACTTACCTGGTACGCTGGTTAAGTACCCCCGTACGTGGCTTGTTTCGAACATTTGAAGTGAGATACGGTTGGCGGCGGCAGCAGCGACGACGTGCGGCCGGCCGAACTCCACGGCACGACTGAATGGGAGAACACACCGTGTCCTCTGGAGATCGGGAGATGTACGAACGCACTGTGCGAACGCAACAAGTAATGAGGGACGAGAGAACGAGCGCTTCTTCTCGACGACAATCCGGGTGCGAACTAGGAGGCGGAGGAGGAGGAGGAGAGAAGCAACTGAACGGTGGTTCGTGCGTTTGCATGCAAAGCCAAGGAAGAGCCAAGAAGGAAGGCTTTTCTCCTGAGAAGAAGTTCACCTCTCGATGACGAGGGGCGGGCAGGCGGTGTGGTGATGGATGATTAGATGCGTGTCACGCTATCATATGTATAACATCGGCATAAGTGTATGTACGTTTGTGTCTACACGTACGTGCATAGCCTGCAGAATGTTGGGGTATGTGTAGGGCTCACGCCAGTCGGCATGGTATGCACGTTCCCATGACGAGCCAAGAGCACAGCGGAGGCGGAGTCAAGTCCATCAGCCCATTGGGCAGTTGGTAAGCTATTATCAGGCGGGTGCTTCAGTCGAAGAGACCTTACCTGAAATTCACTAGTTTATTTTCAGACACCCGCCTGCAAAATATTAAGCACGTATGCACGGTGCTGGGGATCACCCACAAACAACACACATATATATACTTTATATATATATATATACATATATATATATATAATACATATATCGAAAATGTATATTTTACATGATTTTGTTTGTTATTTTATATGCGTTTGCCGCGCAATATGCTTGTTCTTGTCTGAATGATCAACACTGGTTGTACTATAATATATATATATTATATATATATATATATATATTGGCATGACCAGTTTTCTAGAGATTGTCCGTGCCTAACTGGCCCATATATGCCGCGACGTCCGCTTGCAACTAACGATGCCAGACGCGTCGAATCATCATTGTTCAGCTATTGAGTTGTGGTTGAAAGCTGCGACAGAGAAGGGATGGGTCTGAACGTGAACAAAACGACTGAACACACTCGATGAATCTGAACATGATTTACTGTCGACAAAATAGCAGAAATGTCAGGAGGTGTCATGGTGCCCGCCGTGGTATCTCGTAGAAATAGTAAAAGTTGTTGTCCTAGTATATAGTACTCTGTAGTAGAACTAGAAGTGTGCTAGGTAGGTACACATGAAGTAAAGTGGAGCCATATGAACCCTCCCGGAACGGACCGGCAGAGTCGTCTGGTTGGAGGTTGACTAACTAGGTGACCGGTCACAGGTCGTCGTTGTCTCGGTTTCGGTCAGAGATGAGTACTTCGACACGACAACGCGGCTGGCTCCCTACAATATACAATACTCCTGTTCACACAAAGCGCGGCACCATGCTACGCCGCGGGCGGAGGTCGAGCGTCAGAATGAGCGCGTCGTGGAGCCATCTTCAGCACGCCGGGCGGAGAACACACAGAGCCAAACGAGCAGCACCTATATGTCGTGTTAGTAGTTCACGAGCAGTTGCGGTGTGGTAAGAGTGGCTGAAGTTGTGGGGGTAGAGTAGAGAGGTAGAGAGAAAGCGACAGAGAGAGATTGTCTATTTGGTACTTGCTCGAGGCTGGTTCCGTTCCACCGTTTGGCACTCGGAGTGCTGTCTCTCAGGAGGATTTAAGTATGTGTCGACGGGCGAGTGGGCGCCAGTGAGGGACCAGTGAGTACATTTGGGGGTGTCTTGAGCCTTCGAGCAGCAGGCGGCACAGATCCGCGGGAAGAGAGAGAGGCTCGGCGAGTGAAGCAGGCTAGGCGCCGCCGCTAGGCTGCTAGTTGAGTGGAGGATAGACGAGGCGGACGTTGCGGGGGGCAAACACGCGACTGAACGATTTGCAGTTCCTAAGTGAACGCGCTCGCGTTTTCGCGCAGCAATGCCAGTCAACAGATTGTGTAAATGTGTGCGGTTGCAGTTGGTGTCCGAGTCGCTGGTGGATGGGAGCAAGAACAGGAATCCGAGGTTGCCGGTCACAGGCCTCTCGATAGTCTAGCGTAGGTCGTGGGGCAGTTTGGGAGGGGGAATTGTAGACGCAGCTCCAGGATTTCGGACCAGCTTGTTGTTAAGGATGAGCGAGACGATGTGGAGCGACAAAGGAGTCACGAGGAGTGGTAACGGAGAAGACGAGAGATGGCACACGGAACGCGGACGGGGGGAGGTCATTTTAATCAGCTAATTTTAGCCGACACCGATGGCCACCGTTTGGCCGTTGCAGAGGTGGCTTGGCTCGACGCTCGCACCCATTGGGCTAACCCATCTAACTTGGCCCCTCAACGACGGTATGGTTTTAGCCATTCCTCCACCGCCACAAACCACCAAATCACCTCCACCTTCTCGTGCGATCCTCTCGTGGGGGTAACCGGCACTGCCCTCCCTGCTGTTGCGCCCGCTGATTTCGGCCACGGCTGAAGGATTTTGCCACGCCATTCTCACCCTCGGCGTTTCTTGTCGGTCGGTCGACCAGCTCTGAGACTTGCCATTTCCGGCCATACCACGATTCTGGCCTTCACAGTTACCCTAACTCATATTGGAGTCCATAGCGATATGCCTCTCGAAGCGGCTACCGTGCAAGA
>QVRM01000612.1:0-67500 GCA_003439945.1 Dermanyssus gallinae | reverse complement strand
CCTCGAGAAGTTCGTACCTCGAGACGAGAACATAACCCCTAGGTATGAGAAGTGCGAGACAAATTCTATAGATTTTGAACCTAACCGTAGTTCGTCGATTCCAGCCAATTTCCCTCCGCGTCTAAACTTCATTGCCTTTGTTTTATCTAATTTATTTCCAACTGGTTTCGATGAACGTAATGCTGCAAGGTCACAAGGGATTGTTGCAAATGGAATCGACTGCGAGAATATAGCACCAAGTCGTCTGCATACATAAGGACGTCTACCTGCGAGTGCCGACTCCGTATCTCTTCAGGAAGGTCACTCACCAGCACCGAAAACAGCAGGGGGCTAAGATTATCACCTTGGGCAACACCAGTGGTCTGTAAGATCGCCATGTGTTTAGCGCCTCCGTCATCTATAATAACTTGTCCTTTCTGTAAAATACCTTTAATGAGCTCCAATATATTCAATGAGATCCCGCAAAAAGCCAGCTTGTCAAGTATAATTGTTCGTGCGGCCGTATCAAAGGCCGCTTTAAAATCTACAAATACAGCAAATAGATAAGCCCCCTTAGTTCGAAGTGCCCGTTGTATCGAATTTAGAAGTACAGCACATGCTGTCATTGTTGACCGGCCCCTTCTGAAGCCATGTTGTTGCTCCGGCAGCTTTCTGTTTATCTCAAGAAAATGTTCTAATCTACGGGCTAGGATAGCAGACAGAAGTTTGTAGATTGCGCTCTTCTTTGCGATACCTCGGTAAGACGACGGTGCTAGCGGATCTCCTTTTCCTTTAGGGATAATGCTAAGAAGACTGGTTTTCCATTCCGAGGGTAGTTGGACCGTTTTCATCACCTCATTAAAAAGTCTGGTAAAACAAGGCGCAAGGTGAATCGCTTGCTTGAGATGTTCATTTGTGACCAAATCGAGCCCCGGGGCCTTCCCAGACGGTGCTTTCATTATTGAGTCGATAACTTCAGAATTGCTAAAAGGCCGCGACAGGGCTTGACGGGCGTCAGTGACGCGCTCGTCCCACACTGACATTATCACAGGAGCGCAGCTCGGAACGGTAATGGCACTGGCAAACATTTGCCGGAAATGAGCATTTAGTATATCATGTGGGATAGGACACGCAGTAACGCGCCTGTCTGTCTGCAGCCACTTATGAGGTCGTTGTTGCGCTTCTAGGAGCAGCTTGTATTGTTTTCGTTCTTCATATTCTTTAATGGCGTTTTTTACAACTCTCTTATAGTCACGACTTAATCTAGTATAAAAATAAGTCATCTCCGGGCGGATTTTTGCTAAAATGTATGCTTGAGTCATATAGTGTTTGCAAGAAGCGCACTCCTGATTGTACCATGGAGCGTGCTTTCTGTTTGTTCGCTTGCTTTCCGTTTGTTGCTTTAGCCGAGCGCTAGCAGTAATGGCACTTCGAATGCTGGTGGCATAGGATTCCACGTTGATCACGGTTGGCACTGGGACTATGTTTCGCGAGGTAACCGTCAAAAGGCTGAGATTCAGATTGCGACTTAGACAAAGCCGCTTGTGATCTGTAGAATGAGGTTCAATTGATATTTCCATTGCGACGGGTAGGTGCCACCTTGCACCGAACGCCAGAGTCTTCTCCTGCACCCCCCTGTACTTGACATTACATGGGTTAGCATTTGTGGCGAAAATGTCAATCGTAGATTGTCCGTGAGGCGCGACGAATGTCGAATCTTCAGCTGTAGATATAACCCACATACTGCGAGATGCCAAGGCGTTGAGTAGTGATACCGTTCTTATACATCTTGGTTTGTCAAGCCGACAGTTGAGATCACCGCATACTACAGTCACTTTGTGTAAGTCCACCATGTCAAGACATAGTACTAATTTCTCCAGCAGTGTTGAAATTGCTTCTGAAGGACTTGAATATATTGCAATGACGTTAATGGCGGTTCCTGTTAGGACTACGCAGTTATCATCTTTGTAGCATGTTTTTGCGCCAGCGAGCTTGCTGTTAAACAACACTGCAACTCCACCACTTGTTCTGCCCGGTCCCTCTGTTTGTACACCCAGGCATTCCGCTATACACCAACTTGGAATGACTGTAGGTTTGGTGGCCCATGTCTCAGTAAGAACCAACACGTCATACTGCTTAGCTAAAGGAAGAAGTGGGTAACTTGATTTAATGCCTTCACAGTTCCATTGAAAGAATTTAAGTAGCGATCTCTTGTCTTGAGTACGTTGCGGTTGTTTTTGTACTGGTGCGTTTGTTACTGCTGAGCAAGCCGGTCAGGAGCCTCCAGGAGGCCTGCCGCGCTTGCTCGTCTTTACACCTTGGTTACATGATAGCGTGCAAAGTGCATCGCGCAAGGAGGCTTCAATAGAGTGTTGCAAGGTTTTTTCAAGGGAAGTAGCTCCAGTGGCTTTGCTCAAGTCATCACCCATCTCTCCTGCGGTTGCCCTACAGAGCAGAGAGGAAAACAACTTTTCAAATACACTGGTTACCGCTGTTTGAACCGCTTTGATGATACAGGGGACAACCTTGTCTAGTAAACCTTGTACAAGATCTGCAGCTATGTCCATTGAAGGCAACGCTTTTTCGCTTATTTCCACAGGTTTCGACTTTGACTGTCCAACTTCTCGAGTCTTTATTGTGTCGTTGTTCACCTTCGTACCATTCTTTACCACAGATGACCAGCTGCGCTTCGAAAAGTTATCGTGTTTTTCAGTTTCGACAAAGTAAACGCCGGAGTGGATTATAATCGACCATGGTAGGAGAAAAACAGAGAGCACAGATGGCTTAATAAAAATAGTTGGCGCATCCACCCATCCCCCCTATTAGCACTTAATACTAACTAGATGGACTACTATAGATAAAGTGAATACGTACAAAAACGATTTGGAAGTGACGCTTGGGGTCGCCAACTTAAGTTTTGTCAACAAATTGTTGAAACAGCGACAGCGCCTGCGCAATCTTTTTTGGGACTTTGCAGGATCTTGCAAAACCATGAAATGTACACAAGACTGTCCAAATGATGATTGAATCAAAAATGGCGTAGTGTGCACACACCTAGACGCCTCTATGTCGTAAAGATGTAGCTCGGTTGCAACGCGTTCTAGGCAGATTCGTTCGTTAGACGTCTGTCTTGACGCTGGAATATTTATCGTACCGAAATTGCACTTTCAAGAGTAGAAAAGTTCCAATGAGGTGTTGACACTCGTACATCTTAAAAACGCCGTTAAAGAAAATTGACTTTCAAAATAATTCAATTACTTACACTATAAGGTCGACGGAATGACGTAACTCTTCACGCACTTGACATAGCCATTGCCGCAATTGTTCATAATGCTTTTAGATGGTGCGCGTGACGATGATAACATATGTGATATGTTAGAACTCTTTTTTAATAAAGAGACTTTTGTATCGTATTGTGGAATTAAAGACTAATATCGACTAACACGGCACAGGTTAAGCTTTGAAAATGGTTAGACAACTCGTCGTGCACTTCGATGTGTTTATTTAAGGCAACTTAATCAGTCGATAATAAGAATGCTAACATACTATGGAACAACGCAAGAATAATATATATTTATACTTTTAATATGCATAAATGGATGAAATAAAATCAGCAGAAAAATATTGTGTGACCTAAGAAACACAGATGCTTAACTATGAGCGTGTTTAAAAAAATTGGAAATTAAATTATCTGCATAGAAGGCACTTGAGGAGAACGCAAAGCAAAGTTTACGTCGTCTCCCAGGAATAAATTTGTTGTTTGTTCAAGCAGATCCAGTTCTGCTACTGCATCATCCGTGCTAAAAGAATTGTACCGATCTAATTTGCATATTTGTTTTGTATTTTTTGTTGAGTGGTTGTAAATTCTGGCTAAGCTTGTACGTGTAGGTGTCCTATAAGAGCATAATTAAGATTTGTTTTTAGGAGGCGTTGTCATTTAGACAGTTATTGTAAACATAGGCAGCAACAACAGCAACAACAACAACAACAACCACAGCAACAACAACAACCACAGCAACAACAACAACAATGACATCTTGTTCGCCAGCAGTTTAGCAATCAATCGTAGTGCTTAAAACGCACGTGGCAGTCAGCTCAGTTAAGTCAGCTCTGACAGTAAACGGGGCGAATAGCGGGCGGCAATTTCAAGAGATTCTTATAGCCACGGTCAATGGCACTTAATCATGCAGCTCTCCCGGGTACGCCAGAGGTAGCTATTGCTCTATGCTTTGTCAGTGCGGGGGTGGATTCGAAGCATAACTGAAAGCACTTGTTTTTCATTTTTTTAGAGTCAAAGACTGCTGTATTCCACTATCTCAGCTCTAATATTGGCCAGATCCACGCTCTCACCGTGTTAACGTGACCTTTCTGAAAGAAATAGAACTTTCTAAAAAGAAAACTTGAGTAGTTATACTGTGGTATTGAGCTAGGCCCAACAAAACCAACAAAAAGAAAAAGCATGTATTTACGTTTATGTGATCGCTGAATGTTGTATAGGTACACGCACAAACACATTCACCACCGGTCGCCAGAGTCGCAAAGTTAAACTAAAGTTGTTATGATGGAAATGGTTGTAGCCTACCTTAAGAAAAACACCGCAATGCAGTAGGGTTAAGAAGACGTGCGCGTATTTATGCATGTAATTAGAGTATCGTACGACGGAACTAGGAAAAGTGTAGGTGCCTCACATCACCACACAACAGTTGACAAGTGTATCTTGACTCTTGTAGTTGACAAGAGATTATAAACATATGTCCAAAATTCAAACAAATATAACGGACATAATATCATTTATTTATTGCACCATTTGTATGGTATGTGTACATATCATTATATTGAGAAACACATATATATATATATATATATATATATATAACATGTCATCAAGCTAACTTCGTAAAAGATCGGAAGAATTTCCATTAATAGCTTTTTGGCAGATATGGATATGAAAGATAAGACATGGCTAGTCGCATAAACGACACACACAGCCGACGGCAGGATTGTGGAAGTCTCTTTTATAGCAGAGTTAATGGTGGAACTTATAAAGTGAATAGCGGGTCGCAAGATGTCGGATGGGTTGTAGTGGTCTGTGCTTGAACCTTCAACATGATGTTTTCTCTGAACTGAAGAAGAGCTTTCTAGGAGACTGAGTCTAGTAACTAGATCTTCAACAAGCGATTGAGTGTAAGTAATGACGTATACTAGCCGTTTTTTGCGTTCCGCGGTAACCCAGTGGCCAGTTTGAAAAACGAAGCCTTTATGTGATTCAGTTTACCTAGCTGTTATGTGCTGAAATGCCCCCATATGACCAGAATGCCATCGACTGCCACCGAGTCAAACCTCAGGTCAAACAGTGCTTTTAGCCTGCTCAGAGAGTATTGTTGGGGTTTTTCGATTGTCAACATTGAAACTAGATTTTTCCTTGCCCGTTTGGCGATGTATTGTGGAACGGTTGTGCCCTTCATCAAAAAGTTAACTCCATGGTAGGAGAAAATGATACTTGACTGCACTAGAACGAGCAGGCGGTCTTCGGCTCAAACTTAATGGCTTAGGTTTTTTTGGCGTTAATATGGAGTTGTTTTTGCAGTGCTTTGCTCCAGCTTCTCACAACCGAACGTGACGATACCGTCGGCATAAAATAAAAGCTTTATTATATGTATCTTTTTAGCGGAGCCATTAAAGCTTATTTTTCAACCGTCAAATAATGACGCCGTAGTTCCAGATATGTTTAAACAGATGTTCTGTAGAAGATGTGATATCGAGCCGAATGCTGTAAACCTTCCGTCGTTTTCGATTTTACTGAAGAAGAAAGACACGTGAGCACTATCACAAGTTGCAAGTGCTGATCTTATCAACCGTTTCTTCGATGTGACAATGAACAATCGCAGAAGTCAAATAATGTTTTTACCAAAATGTTTTGTACGACTTGAAACAATCAATAATATGTTCGCCTGGCGTGTAGCCAGAGAATCAAACAACAAGGCGGCTTCGTGGGCGCCTTTGCCTACCTAGTTTTCCTCCTACCCTTTATTCGGTAAATAAAGACGCTTTCTATTCAATTATACAGAACGGTATTGACCGTGTTTCTTGTAAATAATTGACGGGAGATCGCTGAGAAGGTTAGACAAAGGCAGAGGGCTAAGATTGCGATCCTGAGCATCACCGGGGGTCTGGATAACCAGCTTATGCTCACAAATCGCGTCGTCAAGTGTTATTAGATTCGCTTGAAAAATGCTGGCGAATAGAGTTAGTGTATTGGGGCCCATACCTGCATTGGCGAGCGTAGTACAGCGTTACACGGAGCAATATCAAAAGCAATCTTTAGATCAACAAATAAGGCATTCGTGATGAATGATTTAGGGCGTTCCAGGCTTTTTTTCACTTCAGATATTAATTTTGTGCATGCTGTTATGCCCGACTTTCTTTTACGGAATCCATGCTGATCTTGTAGAATTATATTGCAGTGATAGAAAATGTTGAAATACATTTTAGAGCACTGTTGCCAAAGTATTATAATGCATCTCTTCTTGGCAATACTCAACCAACTTTTTTTTTAGATGCCTTTAAGTATGCATCTTCTCCATATTTTCGGGCCATGGCCGTCATCTAGACATGTGCTAAACATTACAAGGAGAATAGGCTCAATCTGAAGAGCACCTTTGAGGTGTTCGTTTTGACAAAGTCGATATCGGAGGCTTTATTTATTTTTGCTTGACTAATGACAGATTTCACATGAGATTTGTCACCACATTTGTAGATGCAATAGACTGATATTTTTTGCGCAAGTTTAAGTAAGCATTCCTAGTTGATTCATTTGACCTTCATGCTAACAGCAGACATAGCAGATGCTGGTCAAGCTGATAACCTTCCCGATCAAACCATGCGCCGAATTTTCGTTTGCAGCACTACCGTTGAAAAACAAACATTTGAACGTCTGTGCATTACTAATTGCAGTGCATTGTATCTTATTAGTAGCTGCGTTTCGTCACAGCGAAACCGAGGCGTTAATCCAGTGTGATTAGTTCCCATGTTCGTGTCGGATGAAGGGCAAACCCACTTGAGTGGGAAGCACTGGAAACAGAACAGTTCCTAATTAATTTTCAAGTCTAAACGGCGACGGGTATTAGTGAGTAAACGGGGCCTGAAACTCGCTTATGATGAGAAAGCCTGCTATATTCTGGTAAAGGAAACTGTGCGGAGTGGATCGATCTCTAATCGGAATCCAATGCGATACCGCAGCGGCAGCTGTAGCAACAGTCGGCGCTCAGCGAGTGGCACTTTCAACTGAAACGGGTCCTAGGGGTGTCGTTCAATGGGGGGGGCGTACTAATCAGCGTGTGTACAGCTAGACATGCACGAATGCGTACAGGCGTAGACGCTGAGGTTGCCAGAAAGCCAATGACTACGATGAAAAGTGCAGGACGTTGTTGCCGTAAATCGTGGCATTCTTTCTAGCAGCGCTGTTCGACAGCTTTGTGGAAGGTTTACTTAAAAAAGGGCCACCAATCACCAATGACTGTCAATGAAATGAACCGATCCGTAAACAATTACTCGTTGTTTTAGTGGATGCGACGATGTGCATACCCAATAAAATGTGTTTAGAATTGTGAGCCTAAACTTATTCGCATATGGGTATACGTGGATACAGTTGACCCCCTAAACTTTTTCGGGCTGACCCTCAGCCAACACAGTTAACGTCCACGGGTTTGCTTTCGTATTGCTTCGTAAGACGGACCTCATAAATACAAATGCGGAACGGTAGGGCGGGAACCCGTGCACCGTTGTTTCCTCGTGGGGCGCACGCGAATGCACCACGCCACCAGGCTCTACATACAGTTGACCCTTGACGAGACAAAGGTGTCAACAACATGTGCCGGGAGCTAATAAGTTAGATTTTGCATCTATCTGACCCAATTGCCCCCACGTATGAGCCAGCCATTCACCCTGGACCAGAACTGCATAAATTCCCCTTTAGAGAAGAAGCTGGTTTTAGAAAACTCCGCGCGGTCTTTCCAAGCAGAAGAGAAGTGGTCCCGATGGGATATAGTACAGGAACTAATTAGAATCTTTAGTTGTTCTTGCAGGTATATTGGCTAGTCGATAAGGGGCGATTACCTAGGGCTTGATATTGCGCCAGATTTTCCCTGCTATTCAAGGGGTCTATATCCGAATATCAACCGAGTCGTCGCATCGAAAGCGCACTTAAAAAGATCCTAGCAAAGTCTTGATTATCCAGCTGTTGAGGAGGCCCTACCTTCGGAGCAATTTAGGTTTAGGATAGGCCGAAGTACACAGAAGGCGATCCATGTACTCCAGTCAGGAGTGGGGCGGGTGTTAGCAAAAAATGCTGTTGTCATAATGTACGCGGACAACCTCGGAGCTACCCGCATAACGGTTGGTATGGTGAATAATATATTCACAGCACGGATCCTTCAAGGAAAACAAAAACAGTAAGGAGTTCGCCGTGAGGTCACTGGCAGCCACAGAAAAATTGTCTGCGCAAGTCAAACATTGGTGTTTGTAAACTCTTTCGCAAACTAAGCCCTTAGAGTCCATTATACGGGTACGATCTTTACACAACATATCAGTGACAGGTACCGAGCGGCAATCTTCGCCATTAAAAGACGTTTGGGAACTGTCACTCGTATTGCTGTGCGACTTTTTGAAGATTGGGCCAATGCTTAATTTGTTCAACATTTGCACTAAATTCGACAGGGCCGGCAGAAAAAGGTTGCCAATGAATCAGTCGAGATTGAACACCTAGATATATTTCTATACGTTTGGGAGGAGACCACATGCTCTAGCCGTCACGTATAAACAAAACATATCGTGCACGGCCACACCTACCTTGTATGCACCATTTTTCAGGATCTCTGTGTTAAGCTTCCGCGTCGGCGAACGGAGCTTAAAACAGATGTATCTGTAGTCACTTATTGTATCTTTCTCCTTTGTTAGATTATGAAAGCTGTCCGATCTCCTCTGCAACGATAGCAGTCTCTCCACCATGAAGTACCAGTAGGCGCATCTTGGCTATCCATTCCTGTAGAATATGTTTCCTCTCAGATAGGTGCCGGCTCCCCATGCCGTGCTGGTGGCATTGACGTCCCCGGTAATAACTTGTCTTTATTTATACATATATACACACATATGCATATAAGGAATTTATTTAGAAAGCAAGTAGAACGACCATTGTCTTCTAGTTTCTTGTCCGTGGCCGCTCACACTATCGGCAAGTTTCTCTGGGAACTCTTTAACTTTCCCCAGGTCCTTATTGGATGAGAAATAGCAGCTGCATAAAACCCCCACTTCATCCAACTATGCTATAATGTTGCAACTAGCCGCAGTATGAGCGAAGGTGCATACCCTCTGGCCGCGCTCCTCGCCGACTCGTTATCTAGGGTGTAGCGTAGAGCTATGCCTCCGCCCCTTTTGGAGAAAACGGCGCACACCCTGGCCTATTAGCGTCCGTAGTGCATCCCGAGATAAGATTCTCGATCCTCTGCTCGTATAGAACCGCCAATCATTCTCCCTTTAATCCAGTTTTGGCGGTCTCGTGGCCGTACAGGGCAACTGCTCTGCAGCGGTTTGCTTAGATTTTCTTTAGCTTCTAGGTTTGTGGGAGCGACTATATTAAGACGGGTTCTAGCATGTGGCAAAAACCTATAGAGCAAAGTTGCCGTAGCTATCTTTATTCGATAGGACAGTCGCATCAAGCGGTACCAGGCCACCCGACAAAGCGAAGAGAATGGCTTGTTGGAGTGCGGCTGCGGATAGGCCTGTAAGCTGTCCTTAAGTCGCTTAACGAGTCTTGTCGCAAGCGAGCAGTCTGCACCTCAGAACCGGTGGTTGAGACGCAGGGCTGGAAATAAGGATCTCTGACAAAAAAAGCCTCAGTCTGTGCCTACTAAGCAAATGCGTAACATCGCATATTCTTACTTAGCCAGCCACCCCTCAGCTGGATGCTGGAACTTCTTTTCCAGCCCAGAACACCTGCGTCTAAGTACTATACGTTTTTTGGATAGCCAGACAGAACAGGGGAAAGCCAAATGGCTCGCCTTACTTCACCCTAGTTCGCGATAATATAACATCATGTGGGAGAAAGAGGAGCTATTTTGCCGCCGTTTCCCACATGATGCTATAAATGTGCAACGATGGGGCTCGAACTCGCGCACCAATGTGTCTTCTCCGGTTGCGAGGCGCAGACTAAAGCCACCACGCCACCGGGCTCGACGCCCAATAAGACCTTAAATACCTAGCCAATTTAAGGAGAAGATGATATTAATACTGCAATAATCCTAACTTCGACAGACACATTTCATCTGGAAAAGCTACCGCCAAGGCATTAAGGGCGAAACACCCGCCTGCACCAGCCGAGCTAATATGGTATTAGCCACCAACAACTGATTCCGGACCTACAAACAAGGAAGTTATCTTCGCCGCAGTTCGATCTTTTCCAAGAGGTTCTTCAGTAAAAGTAGACTTTATCCGTCAAGACTACTAGCCGACTTGCTGTCCCAAAACCCTGGGGAGACAGCAAATAAGTTGGCAATATCTATAGCCTAAGTTGTTGACATATTTTAACGAGGTCTCTTTTGCTGGCCAGTATGGCAACAATCGAACCACGCGGCCATCACGTGCACCACCGCTTCGTGGCGCCACAACGCCATATCCTTGTACCGGAGACAACTCACACCGTGTTATTGCGTAGTTTGAACCGACCAATCAGCAAAGAGGACGAGTAGACACTTCTCGATGTCGAATGTTCGAGATGGTTCGGTTCTATCGGTTAGCGTTGTTACTATACGAACGCGATGGCGTACTCTTGAGTAAATAAATAGACCGAGAAGCATGTCTTACTTTCATTTATTGCTCGGCTGCGCTACGCGTTAGACCTCACACTGCGTGTTGTGATTCATCGCATCTAACTCCCTCGTGTTGTATTAACCGCCCGGCTGAGTCTACATTCCTCAGTTACCTTAGCGTAAGAGAACAACGTAGCGTAACAGAACAACGTTACAGTATTACAATTTAGGCAACCACCTGCGGAGCTTTTACCAATCATGGTTGGCGTCAAAGTATTCGCCTTTAAAAATAATTCGGCTAAATCCGACCGATAGCATGCTTGTCATGTCTACGCAGGATGGCTTCGAAGGTCAGCATACGATTAACAAATTATCGCTCACACATTAAGAAGAGCCCACTTGCTAAAGACAGTCCACCGCAACACAAGGACTCCACCCCAAAGGTGTACCATTATGTTGAGTTCTCATTTAGACGTCTAACTGGCCTTGTCACACCTAACTTAATAATTCCGTTCAAAACAGGTATGCAACAGGGAGTTGTGCCTGCAAGTTAACGACATGATCAAGTTGTTCGAAAGCCCGGCTAACATGTGGTTCCTGGGCGATGGACTGCTGGCGGGCGACCAATAGCTATGGAAGGCCTGGACTTGCCAGAGCCGGCAATATTAACACTCCTTGTGATAGTTACCGCCACATACCAGGTTTCTGGCAGGGTTTTTGATCACCTCGGTCAGACCGAATTCACCTCGATGCGAGATCAAGTCACGAGCAGCTTGGCTAATGTTCTTGGAACTTCACCAAAAGACATGATATCTCAGGGTAAATGGTCGTCCCTGCGAGTCGATCCACATGCTAGTATACTTACTGATCAAGCCAACAATGTTCAAGCAACAACCTACTATGACTACTACTAGGACTCGGCTTAGGGCCACTTCTCCAAAACATGCAAGCGGCTGGCTACACGCCCTACCCAACGTGTCATAAGTCACCTTTATGGATCATGCCACTTCTATAGGCAAATATATGTTGGTCTGTGATTCGGTACGCCGCTCGTTCACCTTCACATGTGCTCAAATAGTGCTTGATTCCAATTTTCGACGGCTTGTGGCTATCATAACGTCCTTCCCTGAGCGTTTCCGGCGGAAGATCGAATAGTGCGACGGTACACCTTCTAGTCGCACCAGGTTAGTATAACTAACAACATTGATTTCATAGTATACGTAATACACGGTCACAACTGGCCACAGCCTACCGACAAGCACGATGCCGGTTTGCGCGAGATGATGAACATTGGACCGTTGACCAATAGCAGAGCGTTGCTCAAAACTAGGGCGTTTCTATCTGCTATACAATATTGCAACGAGGTCACCCTTTTGGCCAGTATGGCGATAATCGAACCACGCGGCCACTACGTGCGCCGCCGCTTCGTAGCGCCGCAATTCTAACATCGTCGTCGTCGTCGTCGTCACCGTCAGACTTACGTACCTGACCGCAGCGGCGGCATCATCGGAGACAACGCACGCCGAACTAATGCGTAGTTTGAACCAACCAATCAGCGATTGGATTATACGAACACTACGGCGTACCCTTGAGTGAATAAATCGACCGAGAAACATGGCTTACTTTCATTCGTTGCTCGGCCGCGCTACGCGCTAGACCTCACATTGCGTGTTGTTGTCATTCGTCGCATCTAAGTCCCTCGTGTTGTAGTAACCGCCCGGCTGAGTCTACATTCCCCAGTTAACTTAGCGTAACGGAACAACGTTACAATATAATAGACGAGGAAGAGTATGCCGGTGATGAGAACAGCGATTTGCGCAACCTTGTATTGTGGAGAGTGTAAGTTACGACGGCAGCTTAGCGATGATTTGCAACACAATATTGTTAGGCTGGAGAAACAAACTCGTGGAGGTCACTCAAGGCCACCGTTCTCATGGAAGACGAGCTTGAACTGTCTAACGGCACGTTGCTAAGATGCTGACACGCCACGTGATGCATTATGCACGGGCTGTTAGTGATGTTAACTTCATTTACATGAGCGACAATGCCAGACTCATTTATTCAATAGGAAATCTTGCAAAAACTGGAGTTAGCTTAAGAAGTTGCCAGCACAATATCCCAATCTGAAACCCAAAAGACGTGGGATGAGATGAAAAGGCGAGCTAAAGCTAGAACTATAGCTCCAGCAACACATGCGGAATTCATAAATATTGTGCATGAGAATGAGAATAATATTCCAAAGCGTATTCATGCCAATTCGCATGTCAGCCGCTATTGAGGCACGCATATGCTATGCACATAGTTAAATTACGTCAACCTTAAAGTTTAATGCAATCTAACATTTTTTCCGAATGGTTAGTTATTCTTAATAAGGCGTAATCACCGTACTTAAGTTCAAACGTGACGGGTCGCACAATAGTTTTCCCTAAAGTATATATTAATTAAGTCAAAAAGTTCATCGGCTTTTTTACCCGATTTTAAAGAGCCTTATTTATGCAGACAACAGTATTTTTATTCAATGATATATTGACCGTTTTGTTCGATAACCTTCGCCCATCGCCTCGGTAGATCCATGATTCCTTTCTCCCAGAACGTCTTGTCCTTCTCGTCGAAATACTGAGTGAGGTGATTTTTTATAGCCTCCCAAGATTCAAATGTTGTGCCATCAAGGGAGTTCTGGAGAGACCTGAACAAGTTTTTGCCGGGTGGCCAAACTTTTGTGTGGTGTCAGCTTATCATGTTGAAAAGTGACTCTCCACCTGTTTAACAATTCCGGGCGCTTCGTTGCTACTGCAGCCTTCAAATCTTCGAGTTGTCTGCAGTAGACGACGGAGTGGATCGTCTGACCCATTGGAAGCAGCTTAAAATACACGACGCCCTTACAGTCCCAACAGCAGCACAGCATAACCTTCTTCTGATGAATTTCGGGTTTAGGGATAGCTGCGGCCTGAGAACCTCTGGGGACCCAACTTCTTTTCTGTGTTACGTTTCTGTAGAGTATCCATTTTTCATCGCCGGTTATCAATCTCCTCAGAAATGGCTCATTCGAGTTCTTCCGGAGGAGTGCGTGACAGGTATCGACTCGCCCTTCAAGCTGTCTATCATTGAGGTCGTGTGGTAGCCAGATATTCCGCTTGCACGAGAAACCTGCATCATGGAGGCGATTCCAAACGGTTCTGTGGGAGACTCCCGTTACATCTTCAATTTCTTTTATAGTCAAACCTGAGTTCGAAGTAACCAGGCTTATGACTTCGTCGGTCTCCACAACATTGGGTCGTCCTGACCTCGGTTCATCTTCGAGATTGAAGTTTCCAGCTTTGAAACGGGCGAATCGCTTTTCGACTGTGGATTTGTGTACTGCGTTTTCGCCGTAGACTGCACATATCCTCCAGGTTGTTTGCGCTGCACTTATGCCTTCACGGTAGGAGAACAACATAATGTGTCGAAAATGCGTATTTTTGTCCTCCATTGCAAACAGCTGCCAATTCCGCAAACGAAACGGTAAAGTTGGAACCGGTATACCGTCGCGCCGCCACGGGTCTGCCCCTGAATGTAAACACCCAGCCGCACTCTCAGGCGGCCCTGCTGCAAAGCGCGGGAATTTCAAAAATGTGGTCCCAGAAAGCCGACGAACTTTTTGACTTACCTAATATACATATATATATATATATATATATATCAGTTTGGTCAATGTGCGTTTACAAGCCTAGTTATAGAAGCGCCTAATGTAGATAATAAAATTGAATAAAACACCAATAATCAGCAAGGGGACTCACTCTTTTTCATTCGGCAACCTATGGTAAAATAAGTACCTCAACTTTCTGGAAAGTGTTTAAATGCACTTCTTAAACATGCTCCGTTAGAAAATAAATATAACACAGCAAACAAAAAGAGTAGATCGGCTCTGCAATTGATAGAGGTGGACAGTTGAGCTGTCTTGGTGTATGTCAGAAACACGTGGTGGAAGGGTTCCATACGTAGATAAATTACATATGATGTTCAATATTCTCAGAATAATCGTCTCTGACTTCAAGCTGTGTTGTAGAGATGGATGGCAGCAATAGGCGCCCTTAAGACTACCCTACTAAAGCGTTAGATTAAGAGGTCAAGCGCATTTCACGGTATGTCTGCCTATTCTGGTTACTTGACTATTCAGATCACAATGCTTTTGTCATTTGGGTGGCAACACGTTGGTGTCGACTTTGTCTATTTCTGCAACCATTATTTGTCTTAATAAACACATTAAACTTCCGGGCAGTCCAACTTTTTAAAAACATTTTTTGTCTGAAACTCCTGACCGTTCTCGGCGAGGCCGTAGAGTAATCTCCTAGGAGCGAAGTAGATTGGTTCCGGCTGGTTCTTAAACTGGACTGTGAGTGCATGTATTGCTGGTACTGTTCCAAACTGAACTACGGTTCTTATGCGTTTAACTATGTTTTTACTACGGATATACTGGTCATAGCGGGTTCCGCAAGACGGACCGTTGGGCGAGAAACGTCGGGTGTGCTCTGACTGATTTCGAAATGCTTGTTGATCAATGTTTCTAGTTTTGAGCTCTACACTTGTTGCAAAAATCCAGCTATTGTTTTTAAGGGAGAATAACTGTTGCGGCACGCTGTTGCTACAATAGTCATCGCCGGCACTGTCCCGGCGCGTCTATGTTTAGCAGGACATGGCTATCATCTCAGCCGTCTTGGCCGCACACTTTCTGATGCGGCTACTGGGCCAGCATCCCTTATCTAGAAGGACCACCAAGCTCGTCTGTCCTCTGAGACAGCCTTGTCGAGAAATCGAGATAGCCTTTTTCTTACCAGGTAATCGAAATATCTCTCTACACGGTAGATCGTTAAAGGCTGTATGGCCCTTGGGGTCTGCTGGTGAGCATAGAGGCGGCCTCCGTCGTGGCTCGCCGGCTTCCCTGGCATCTCCTGACTCAGGAATGAGAAACGGATGACGTGACGGATTTCACACAAGCCCGAGAAGCAATACTTGACGTGTGGGCTACGTTCGGGCGTAGCTCACTATGCGCGTTGTGATCGTAGAGGAACCATCATTCCGTACCATTCACCTGCACTCATCAGAGATAGTGGTTTCATGGTCAATCGAACCTTTGCAATAGAAGAATACATATCTTTCTAGTCATCCAAATGAAAAGTCCTTCCTTTTGTCTGCTATCAGCACCTCGAAATCCAGACACATCTGCTATCTCAGAGCATGCCTGATGATCAATATAATTCGTAAGCGAGAAAATATTGTCGTTTCTAAAGGCTTTAGAAATGTGCAGAACCTAAGCAATTCGGGGTACCAAAAGAGAGAGATACTTACACACTCGCAGGGTATTTTAAGAAATTATGGCGTTGCTATCTGGGAGAGCGTCTTTCTGCTGCCACTTCTACAAATTGACTTTTTACAAGCTTAATTCATTAGGAATTGGTGAGAAATTAACGTTTTTGTTAGCGGAGTATAGAATAATTCATTTTGCAAGGTACGTTCTCATTAAGTATCGCTATTATGTTTAGGCAGATCCTGCATGCATGGGAAAAGTACCACCGAAATAAATGAACGACAATACCTCCTAGAGGCGCAGTAAACGCAGTGAATCGCCTACAATTTGAACTCTCGGCAATACATTTGTCGCCTTCCTATTATATACGCATCATTCAGTGTGCGATAATTAGTTGACAGTCAACCAGTTCAGTGTTTAGCCTCTTTTCAGGGAGAAGTCTCTCACGGAGTCGTTCACTTTGTGGTCAATATAGCTATCGTTATGTTCACGTTCTGCTGGTTGCGCGTTCCCACTAATATACTCGTATGTCGTGGCATCTTGTGTCCAAGCAGCGACGAGATACGAGAAGCCTGCCAACATATGCGCAAAAGGAAAACACTAGCAAAGCCTGTTGGATGTAAAACGAATCCTGCTGTGTCCTGTCTGCCTGTCCGACGAAATGCCGGCGACAGTTTGGTAGATGAAATCGCTCAATACAAACACGGAAGTGAACGAGAAAGAATGATTGACTATTTGTTGGCGTTAGTTTCAATGCTCGCATTGGAATCGTGGTTTCCTGATTTATATATATATATATATATATATATATATATATATATATATATATATATACATGTATATATATGCTGTTCTTATTCTCTAGGAAGGATGGCGTGTATTCGTAGCGACGATGTACAAGTCGATCTGATCGAACAATGCAGCGGGGTGGCGACGGGATCGGATACCACCATACGGCCTATTTTCCGAGTCGCATCAGTCGCATCGGCCGGTGCTACGACGGAGACCGAGCGTAGAAAGTTGAACTGTCTGACGAGCTGTACATATACGACGGTAACGGTGTGGCCGGCCCCGACCACCGAGTCACGAGTGAAGCTCGCAAATCGAGTATCAGAGTCAAGAAGAGCTGATGCGGCCACAGTCGCCGCTGCGGCTGTAGAACCAACTGAGTGGAAAAAACACCCCGCCGGCGAGAAACTCACGGGATATAAATTCGCAGGCAGGCGCGCATAACGATAGGCAAACAAAAACATGGAGGATGACTGAGTGAGAGAGCAGCAACAGCAACAACAACATCAACGTCGACAGCAACAACAAAACAACAACAACAACAACAAGAACAACAACAACAACAGCAACGTTCACAGCAGCGACAACAACAACAGTACCACATTGTTGTTGTTGTCGTGCCAGAATGTCGCATGGCTTCATATTTATTATAGCGGCGGATCGTCGTGGTAGCCGACGACATGTTGTCGTTGTTGTTGTTGTTGTTGCTATTGTTGTTGTCGACGTGTGTATGCCTTCGTGGATCTTCGAGTGCATCCACATACGGTTGACGATGCGTACGGTGGTACGATGATACTCATGATGTGCATGATAATTGTGACCGGTTGCTGGTGGCACCGTTGGTTGCGTTGTTGTCAACGTAGTCGACATCTTGAGTCAGAGACGTAGTTGTGCATAACGTTGACGTTGACGTTGTTGTTGTTGTTGTTGCTGTTGCTGTTATAGTCGTCGTCATCGTCGTAATCTACGCTGTGAAGCAACAGCGCTCAACCAAGATCGGACAACATCCGAGGTCAGAGAGGAGGACCGAAATAGGGTACTTCGATATTTCGATGTGAGCAACTCGAGGAAACAGATCACGGTCAGCGACCTAACTGGCACTCGCCTGAGCCGCTAGCAGAACACGACTGGGAGTGTTATTGATCAATGATTGATGAACGAATTGATAGATCGGCTCATCTAGTTCTGGTTGATATGAGCGACTTAACTACTAATCGCGAGCGAACTGTGACGAAAAATCATCGATATACACGTGTATAAGCGGGCGGCTGAGTCATCTGAGCGGTGACGCTCGTGTCATACGCTAGTTGATGACTCTAGGGAAGGAGAACAATGTCCATTAACAATATTTGCCAATTACACGTGAGTTTGCTTGTATCTACTTGCGTCATTCGGTAATAAGGGCATTTTCTATGTTTTGAACTCGAGAGTTTTCTTATTTTTTTAATGGAACACCGCTGGATTAAATGTGCAGAGCCCCCGGGAAGCAACGCCACAAAAACAACGTTTTATCGCTTATTTATTACGGCTTGGCCAATGGTCGTTTATATATGCATATGCTGCGCGATTCAGTGTCTACACACCTGGCTCACCATTTTTCATTAATTAAAGTATTTCAATATTTTTTTGCAATGATAGTAAAGATTAGTTATAGCATCATTTGAATTCTACGGTTGGTCATTGTCAAATCGAAGAGGCGGTCAATTATTTGCTCTCATAAGCTGCGATAGTACACGTGCGACGTTGTTCTAAAAAAAGTTGACAGCAACGGAGGGTATACATACACTGACCGGCTCAATATCATGTACTCTACAAAGCATTTCAGGAATCGTTTTTACACGCTCCCAATCACACCTATTTGTTTGCCCAAGTATGGGCTCTAGACGAGTGCGTAATATAGAAGCCTGAATGAAACAATTGTTTATTTGGGTCCTTGATGATGAAACTATAGAATATCATGTTCACAAGTACCTATGTTGATTTGAATAGATACCTAAAACGTCCAGGAAAGGTAAGATCCGTTGATACGTTAAGATTCCGCGAACAATTTGCAGTTGGTAAGGTTGAGCTGATAGATCCTCCAGATCGGGAATGCATGTTTCAAAACGAATCGACACGGATAGCTCCATCCCATTGTCGCTGCACCAGCTAGTGATGTCGTCGACAGCGGACTGTAGCGCAGGGTGCGCTGAGGGAGAGTTCAAGAGATTTCATATTTCTTAGGTCGTCAGCGAACAGAAGGTATTTAACACTCGACTGAATGTAAAATTTTATGTCTAAAGCAAATATTTGTACAACTGTGGAGAGACGCAGCATCCCTGTGTGACGCCAGTCGTCACTCCCTAAAAGCTTCTCCGCATTCCACTCGGAACGACCAATTGTGCAAAAATGCAGAAAGGCAGTTACAAGTCTGTGGAGTTTTCAGAGAAATCTCTCTCCCTCTATATATATATATATATATATAAATATATATATATATATATATATATATATATATATGAGTTTTATTTACCATTTCTTGTGGAAATCTTTTGAATCAGATGCACTCGCTGCGTAGTATGTCATAGTCATACAGCGTGCTACTGGCTTCGTATAGTTATATATTACTACTATGGTATCATTATATTTATTTTAACAAACATCCTCGTCTGGCGTGCATTCATACTATTAATTTGATTATCACGATGCTTATATTACTGTCTAATTAGACAATCGTTTGGTTTAGCCGGGTGTTTCCCTATGGTTCCTTGCAATATATGCCATTTCCCTGTCCTGCGTTTGGTTTCATTTATCTGTTGCCATAATGTTTTATGACTGAAACCTAATGTCTCGGCTAGGGACACTGTTCTCACTTCTCCTAGCTCGTCGCACTTCAGCACGATATGTTGGATTCTTCTTCTGTATCACACGCTCTACACCAAACGCTCTCAATTTCCAAGTATCTGGCCGCCCTACAGTCAGCGGATAGCCCGGATGCTTGCGAGAGTTTGAATATATATATAAATATATATATATATATATATATATATATATATATATATATATAAAGGAGTTACATGCAGACATTAAACAACCTCGTTTGTCGCACATGGATTTGCTTAGTCACATGCTGTATAGAAGGGAGGTTTATCATCAACCCGATAAAAGATGGAGACGTATGGTGTATACACGAATATACGTGGCGAATACGACAAATGCCCTACCGTACCATGCCAGACAGAGTAATGAAACAAAAAGCATGTGAAAAACCATATGAACGCAAATGCAACTTAGTCCATCAGAGTGTACTCACATCTGACTGACAAGCCTGATAAAAGTGAAGTGGTGTTATGGTCTTAAATAAGTGGTCATCACCGTGACCGCTTCTTTATTTTCTCTGCAAAACCGTATTTCTCTGCAAAGCACCTTCAAGTAGGGATCCGGATTGCCTGTGGACAAAAGCTTTATCAATATCAACAACAGCAACCAGGCTCAATGACTTTATTTTTTTACTTCATTTTCGCCTAATCAGTCGCACTATTGTATGAAATAAAGTCTGCGGCTACAAGCAGGGTGATGCTCATAACCAATACCAAATTTTCTTCCTATCGATCAACAAACAGGTGTTGCTTGTGAAGTTCTCGGTCCGAGTGGAATTCCCAGTCAAACTCAAGACGAGATGACTACAAATGCACGCCAAGGCATAATTTCGCGAGGGTGAAAGTGAGGTCGGTACTCAGGTGAACATAACATGACCAATAGTGAGCATTGCAGTGCCCATTATGAGGCTATGGGCAGAACCACAAATCATGCTCGGTCATACTGGCAAGTTGTTGGTGTCGCACTAACCGTTAGCCCGTCGAGTTCATCTCGGCCCATTCCGTCGTAGACTTCTAGCGTTCCATGCTGTTTTTAGTTATTTAGACAACTGTATAAATAAAACCATGCTTTTAGTACAAATAATTGCAGTACACACACACACATATATATATATATATATCTCGAGATGAATACATTTTAATGTAAGAACTGAGCAAAAAAGCAATATAATTTAACCGATAAATGTTATTAAAAACATATATATATATATATATATATATATATATATATATATATATATACGTAGATGACGACGAACACCTACAATAACAGGAGAAAGAGAAGATTACCATATGTCTGTATGTTGATTCGTTGTTGGAAGTTCCCAGCAGCGTTTTGCCTACCAGCGTGAGTACAGTGTTCCCGCCACCGAAAGGAATGCGCCTGAGGGGCTGCTGCTGCCGCAACCACCACAACAACAGCAACAACAGCAAAAACAATGCTAATGGTGATTATGACCGTTTGGTCGCAGGACGCGTGAAATAAATATTAATAATACAATACAGCGAAATGCTTGGGAACACTTCAAACGAAAGAGAGTATCAGGGGAACAGGGTGTTCGTGAGGGGTTGACAGTTATGAAGCGACGGAGTTACGAAAAGACGCCAGACGAAATTCGATCAGCCTGGAACAAGCTGTTGCTTCGATCGTCACGATGGACCAGGCCGTGGCGATGACATCGACAACAGTAACAACAGCAACGAGTTGTTGTTGTTGTTGTTGTTGTTGTTGCTGCTGCTGCTGCTGCCGTTGTTGTTGTTGTTGTGGTTGTTGTCGTTTTGTCGTTGCCGTCGTCGTTCCGCCGTTGTTGTTGTTGCTGTACTGGTTGTCGTTGTTTCTCTTGTTGTGATTATTATGCCGATTTTGTTATTGTCGTCGCCAGCGTCGTTCTGCACTAAAGTACTATCGTCGAGAGACCTTTAGAAACGGCGATGCGGCTTCACTATTTCGCACGCAAGATACGCATACGATATGCTCAAATGGATCGAGTGAGAGAGAGAGAGAGATAGATAGCAACAGAGAGAGAGAGGACGAACTACGGCGGTCATTGCTGGCTCCAGTGACGTCGTATCGGAGTCGAGTCGATCCCGCCCGCCGGCCCACTCGTAACAACCGCAACAGCAGCAGCAGCAGCAGTAATCAAAGCAACAACAAGAACAACAACAAAACCAACATCAACAACAACAACAAAGTACGACATTACTTAGTACAGTTCGTACTATATCTAGATACCTCGGTGGCCTCCGTAAATAAGTTAGTACGAGCGCTGTTGGAGACACCAAGGTGAGAGGATTTTAGTGGGTATTATGCCAACAACATCGGCATCGAGTCCCACACTACCCGCTTTAGGTTTGCGTGAAAGCATTTTTCCCTCTCACAAAAAAAGTATAACCAGTAATAAAATCAATTATAGTTGTAGCGAGTGGCAGTATTTAATAGCAACATTTAATATTGTTGGCAACGTTCTAGTGGGTGTGGTCCACCCAGGTCCTGACGGACCACGGGATCTTCCACTCTTACTTGTTCAGAATCGGGAAGCCTCCGAGTCCCGCGTGCGTCCACTGCGGCGATGCACGATCCCAGAACACACGATTCTGAGGTGTCCAGCATGGGCGGAGCAGCGTGCCTTCGCTACGTGTTTAACAGGACCTACACCGAACACGCTGGGTGGACCTACCCAGTCTTTGCCCCAGTAGCTTAAAGTGACGAAGATTTTTAGAACTATACTTACGTCAAAAATCTATATAACATAATAGCTTTATTAACCGATGGTTGGTTTACAATATTGCGCGTACAGAGAAAGCACACATTCACATATACATATATTCATCACGGTTCTAAAAGTCGAGTCAACGGAACTGCTCGATCGCATTGTTGAAGGTGATATAAGTCATACTGTCTCCCGCAGAGTTTGCACAAGCATAACGAGAAAATTTCATGGAACTTCTCTCGCATACAGATCTTCATGTGGAAGCCATGTACAGCAAATCGTGCAATTAGGTGTCTATTCTCATAGTTGCAGCGCTTCCACGAACTACACGTCATTGCCTGGGTTTCATAAAAGAGCGGGTATTTTTTGTAAATTCTCAACAAATAGCGGAGTCGACGCCAGTAAATAGACTAATCGGTTGAGACTAGTGCGGTGGACTCTTAGCGCCATTTTTAGAAAAGCGGCCTTGATTTGGTTAAGTGCCTTAAAGTTTAACTTCGATAGATGCGGCCATATCACCGGTATACCGTAAGAAGCAGTGGGCGCAATCTTCAGGTTAAAAAGTTGAACGGCAACGTCCATCGATAGTTTATGAGCGTCCCGGATACTATAAAAAGGTAGTAAAGGTTAACTTCGATAGATGCGGCCATATCACCTGTATACCGTAAGAAGCAGTGGGCGCAATTTTTAGGTTAAAAAGGTGAACGGCAACGTCCATTGATAGTTTATGAGCGTCTCGGATACTATGAAAGGACTGTAGTCGTCCTTTCCAAATTCGTTCATCAATGTGCCTCGTAAAGTTCGTACTTCGAAACGAGAACATAACCCCTAGGTATGAGAAGTTCGAGACAAATTCTATTGATTTTGAACCTAACCGTAGTTCGTCGATTCCAGCCAATTTCCCTCCACGTCTAAACTTTATTGCCTTTGTTTTATTTACATTTATTTCCAACTGGTTTCAATGAACGTAATGCTGCAAGGTTGCAAGAGATTGTTGCAAATGGAATCGACTGCGAGAATATAGCACCAAGTCGTCTGCATACATAAGGACGTATACCTGCGAGTGCCGACTCCGTATCTATTCAGGAAGGTCTCTCACCAGCACCGAAAACAGCAAGGGGCTAAGGTTATCACCTTGGGCAACACCAGTGGTCTGTAGGATCGCCATGTGTTTAGCGGCTCTGTCATCTATAATAACTTGTCCTTCCTGTAATATGCCCTTAATGAGTTCCAATATATTCACTGAGCTTCCGCAAAAAGCCAGCTTGTCAAGTATAATCGTTCGTGCGGCCGTATCAAAGGCCGCTTTAAAGTCTACAAATACAGCAAATAGATAAGCCCCTTTAATTCGAAGTATATATATATATATATATATATATATATATATATATATATATATATATATATATATATATACATATTGCTTGTCTCCCTCCCTTTCATTGTTATAGCGTTTGCAGGAGCCGGCTAAACGAGAACATTACATATGGAGCACCCTGACGTAACTCGGGCACAATGAAAGCTCTAGACCTGGTCGCAGTTACCTTTTCAACTATCATAAACAGGAGGGCTTCTGCATGTTTGGCAGGTGGAATTTTTTTTTTTAACCTAAAACATCTATAGTAGGTAGAGCTTCAGATTCCAATTTGGCTTGAAAATGCTTGATCTTTGTAATGCCTCGTGCGGACGCTGTGCTGTTTTGTCTGGTCAGCGTTAGGTTGGCATATTTTGGCAGACGTAGCGCGACAAGCTCGCGGAACGTCGGTAGTCCATTGTCATCCGTATCCTGACTTTGGTGGGACACTATCTGACCTAATTCACTATCAGCGTCGCCTTCTGTACCCTGAACTTGCAAGGCCTTGTTTTTTAGGTCGCCGAGTCAGCCATATTCTGAGAGGGCTGGTCCACGGGATGACGTGTCTCAGCATTGTGACTGTTTTGAATGCTGAAGTCAGCCATTCTATGTCCATCAGTTTCTACAGGTCGTCTTTTCTTTCTGTTGGGGGGCGCTATGTTTTTTTCTCTGCGTGCCGGCCTCGGCGCATGCAGTGACGTGGGCAGAACAAGAGCCCCTCTGCCATCTACTCATCTGGCTACCTGGTCTTCGTTTTTAGACTCTATGGCTGCGCGACCTCCTCCACTAAGAAGGTGAAGCTAATACTGTTTTTGTGGGTTTTCTTCTGGTAAGTCGACGTCTGTCGTAGAGAGGGTTGTAAAGTACATCCTCCACTTACAAAGGCTGACGACTGGGTTGTGTGGTGTAGGCCTTATTGGGAATAGACTTTAAGGCTTGTAAATCTTGTGTGCTTTAACGTACTTGGGGTATTCATACAAAGTTTTCTGTTTAGTTTCTTAAAATACTCTTCTTTCTCAATAATTCTTTTAACTCACTTATATTAAAGACAATTTTTATCTAAATTGTAGTTTTCGTTCTTGCGTATAATTTTTTAAACGTGTTAATCTGTTCTACAAACGGCGGAATTTTTACGGCTTGTTGTACAATATGTGCATTCAGAAATCGCTTCAGAGAAAGAGGGGGCGGTGGTCTCTTACTTTGTTAGGCTCGGCCGATATCGAGCAATAGCCTACAATGCTTCCGATGGGTGGACTGCCTTGAGCGGGATTTTGTTATATGAATCCGAGGCTGTCGATTATTTGATTGTACGACGTTTACTGGACCGGTGCCAGTCCATGCAGAGTAGATAACCTTACTCCTGCTGCTTTAAAGTTGATGGCCAACGTCGTGGATACCTTACATAATTACCATCGTGTCACCATTATCCTTTGACATTCTACTGTTGACATATTCTGGATTAATAAACAAACGATTGTGTAATCGTGTATGATGACAACAAGTCAAAAAACGGATGTTTAGTGAATAAACAGATCTGGCAGCCTGGTGCAACAAATTGTTTCTTGCGAAACTTACAAGGAAAAAATACTTTCCAGTATTATATATATATATATATATGACAAAAGATTAACAGTTAATTAAGTTCACGTGTGTTCTAGCAAACACGATTCCATTTTTTCCAGGCCAGGTACCGACAAAATTAGCAGTGGTTGTCAAAATTATTATAAAGTTCATATATAATCTATAGGTCTAAGATCGTGAGAGCGATGCAGCTTAAACTGGGACATAAGGAACTTCCATTGAACTCCCTTATAATGCAGGTACTGACAGTAATACCGGCATTAATAGAACTGGTTCCTCGTTTTTTTTTTTTTTTTTTTTTTTTCTGGGAGGTTTCGGGAATGCATGATGCACATGCGCCACTAGCAGCCTGCGTGACTAGTGTGAGACTCGCAAACCCACTAAACCCGGATTCCTCCCCACCCCCCCAGGCTCGGTATTACTTTGGCATTACATCGAAGCCGTGGGAGAGGCGTCTCTGCCGTTCTCCTTCAATCAGCTCTATCCCTGACTATCATCCCGCATGTCTACCTGCGGTTGGATAGGGGGATGCCATTTTGTAATCCGTCCTGTGAGGGTGCATCGAGACCATGAGGGCCTGGCTGCTCCCCACCCCCTCCCCCCTCCCTCGGCTCCTCGTCTCGACCACTCTCCCGAGAGACCCGCTCAAACCTCTCCCGCCTGGCCGTTTCCTTGGTTCCTCGTTTTGGCACGTACTAACTGCACCCACCCAAAAGAAAACGTTTTCGGGCTGACTATCAGCCAACGTTTAACGTCCACTTTGCTGTTTTTCGCATTGCTTTATGGACGGACCCCATAAATACAACTGTGCAGCGGTGGGGCTCAAACCCGCGCACCTATGTGTCTCCTCCGGTCGCGAGGCGCACGCAGATGCACCACACCCCCGGGCTTGACAACTGTACCCACCTACGTTTCTGGAACGCCGCTCATATCGCTAAGACTTTTAATATAGATACAACCTGACAACGGAATATCTCATGTGTGACGCTCAAGTGAAATACATACTCAACTCGCAGAATCATGAGCGCCTTCGGCTTAAACAAAACCAGTTAGCTTCTTACTGCTGCAAACACGTAAATACGTCGCTTTTTTATATATCAGTACAACTTAACTAACATGCATGCACTACCTGTATACTGATTTTAAGATGTTATCAGGAGACCATACATCACGTATTAATCAACTCGCTGTATTGTGTTGTATTAACAATATAGCATCAGGCAGACTTAAAAAAAATGAAAATGCTAATGAACCAGCTTAGAAAACAGCACAATATGCACACCACATTACTCCAATCGGTGTTCGGCGTTGACTGTTCCGCCATCATTTCTGTTATTGTGTGAAGACTTCACGTGGTGATCCATTAATTTGTTTAGTAAGGTTTTCGAACATTTCGCAAATCCGCATTAAAATATATTTGGCACGACACTGCCTTTGTCCCTGCGCACCTAAAGCTTGTGCAGTGCCATGAGATAAAATTTCTGTATCTTGTATACTCATCGAATATCCAATCCGAATATACAATATAAGGCCACCAATTTATGCCACATTTCACGCATTTATTATAACCAATCGTGTAAAGATCACAGTGATACATGCTGACAGAGTAACAGCGAAGACTTTCATCGACATTTGGGGTCTCGGATTACTTTGAACCACAATATTTCCACATCTGGCACAGCCACAACGCAAAACAATTCGAATGCCACTAGCAAGATACATGTCTTAACGAGTGAATTTAGCGGATTGACGGCGTTTGGGCTCCTTTCACGGCTCGACAGAAACAAAGGCAGGCCTCCTACCAGAAGTTTCTTCTTTGTTAAAACGATAGGCTTAGGCTGGCGCCTCATGAGTGACAAAAAGGCATATCAAGGCTTGTAAGGACATCGGTCTCTCTAATCGCGAAATTTCCCGTCAGTTGGGGCGTTGTCCTCAAGTAGTGATTAACTTTGTTAAATTGTTTAGTTTGTTAGATAAAAATAACGCCGTAAAAAGAGTTCCGGGCGTCCAAATGCCATTTCGGAACAAAGCAAGCTGCAATTGTGAAGAAAGCGTCGAACTCTGCGCCCTCGGCGAGGGCAATTGCGGCGGCGGCCGATGTGCAAACGAACGTGCGAAATGTGCAAAACTTCCTCAGGAAGACACATTGGCTCACGAGAAAAAAACACAAGAAAAAAAAACAGCGATTGACCGCTGACCGATGCAAGCTCGTCTTGACTTTGCCCGCGATACGATGCCATGGACCACTAAGTGACACGGAGTGCTTTTTTTGAAATAGAAAAAATATTAAATTTGATAAACCGGATCAAGTTAACTATTATTTGCACGATGTCTGCACGGAAAAACGAATTTTGTCAAAACATCACTCAGGTGGCGGTTTAGTGGTGATCTGGGCCGCTGTCGGGTATCATACAAAGTCGTCATTGTGTTTTTAGACGGTCGTGTTTATTCGAAGCGCTATAGGGATTTACTAAAAGAGCAATCGGCGCATTTTGAGCTGATGGGTGGGCCAGACTTCGTTTTTCAACACGATAACGCCTCGATTCACACCGCCAGGCTGATCGGAAGCTGGTTCGACCAACGTCACATTGAGGTTCTACGCTGGCCTGCAGTCTCACCTGATCTCAATATCACCCAGAATGTGCGGAGCTGGCTCGCACGATAAGTTCACACTGACGAAAAACAACTTTTAAGGCTTGGGACGAGCTCTTGCAGGACGCCATCCAAAATGTATTCAACACTATACCAAACCGCATTTTATTTTGTAGGTTATCCGACTTAACGGGAAGTTCACTGAGTGCTGGGTGCCCTAAAATGAGCCAAACGCCGTTAATCCGCTTAATTCACTCGTTAAGACATGTATCCTGCTAGTGGCATTATATATTTTTCGCGGTGTAGCTGTGCCAAATGTGGAAATCTCGTGGTAAAAAGGTGTCACGTGAAGTTAAGAATCAGCTGTCCGTGTCCTTGCTTGATGGTAGCCCCTGCTCTTATGGACCCGGTGCGAGCGGTATATCCTCAAGGTTCCTTGCAACGTTAAGACGGTAAGATCCATAAGATTCCTCTTCGTGACGATCGATTCGGGCTCGGGCAATAGTTTCTCTTGGATCGAGGGAAATAGAGGAGGTAAACTGCTTTTATCCTTATTGCTCTAGCCCCAACAGTTTCTTATGCTGCACGGTACTTCAATGCAGTCTTGACAACTTGGGGCTCCCCGGTAACTAAGGCCCGTGACACTGCCCTTCTAGACTAGCTCGCCGTTGAGGGCCTCGTCGTATGCAAAACCGGGGATCAACCAACATACCACAAAGTCGGTAGAGGCTTCGTGATCGACCTGATAATTTGCCGCCAAGACCAAGCAGGTACGCTCGTAAGATGGGCAGTGCTGGATCATGAGGTTAGCCTGAGTAACTACACCGTCTGTAGTTTGATATTTTCCTGAATCCCACTTCACCTGGGTGTCTCGTACGAACACGGCTCTACCCTCTCAGTCAATGCTCAGGCGACACACCTCAGAAGACCTAAATCAAGAAATGGACGAGCTAATCTCTCGAAATGGGCTGCCAACTACAGCAGAAGCACTGCAACAGCTACTGGAGGCTGCTAGCCTAGTGCAAAGGCCTGCGTACACACCGCAGGCGCCTAGTTAGACCTTAGTACTAGTAGAACGAGGCGCTTGCTGGTCGTCCCTGCGCATGCATTGGCGTCTGGCGCCAGCGGGCGAGAACCATGTCAGTGTTGTTTCACAGCCACCCCCGTTCGACCGTTCTCGCTATATGGGAAACGCCACAGATGAAGTCCAGCCCATCACCAGACTGAAGTTACTTAGCGCCGCATCACGGATCAATGTGCGGAAGGCCCCCGGACCCGACGGGGTCCCGGCCGCTGCGACGAAGGCCCCCCTACCAAAACTCTCGGATATGATTGCTGCGATTTTTACCCGAATACTGCAGGAGGGGAGCATCCCCCCGCGTCGATGTAGGCCCGTGTCATGTTAAAAACGCGTTTAACAGTCCGCCATGGAGTACCATTCTTGAGGCCCAAGGTACCAGTTTACCGCCGTCTCATCTCTAACTACCTAAACGAACGGACTATTATGTGCCAAGGCTTTGAATTCAGTATGACGGCTGCAGTGCCACACGGCTCTATCATCGAACCGCTGTTCTGGAATGTGACACACGACGAAGTGCTCCGACTATAAGCCTCTTACTTAAAGCCGAGCCTCTTGCATTCGCAAACGACCCTCTTGTTCTTATCCAGGCTAGCTCGGCTGATGGGCTAGAGCGGCATACAAACAGAGTTCCTGAAGACGTGGCCTTCTGGATGAAGTCAGCAGGACTAACCCTCGACTGATGCCTAACTCCTACGGTCCGCGCCAGTCCAGGCGCCGCATTCTGATGTCGGTAACCGAGTCCGTCGGCGTATACGGCGCTCCAGTCTGGCCAAAGGCCACACCGACAACGGCATTACGAATATGCTTTGAAGAGCGCAGCGGGCCCTGCGTATCATCAGCGCATACCGAACGGTTCGCACGGAAGCGGCCCTGGTGTTGGCTAGCATCGTGCTATGAGATCTTAGGCCCAAGAACGACGTCGACTCTGTTAAGATTCGATACGAAGCAAGGACATCGTACGCCACCAGGCAACAGTAGACCGCTAGCAAGGGGACTGGAACAATATTCAATGCGGATGCCCCGGGGCGCGAACAAAGGCCCTCTTCCCCCGACATACATGGCTTGGTCGCCTTGGGGGTGGGGGGTAGTAGACTACTACGTCGCACAAGTGCTCACGGGTCATGGAGAGTTCCGCTCCTACCTCCACCAAATTAGCCCAGCCTCTTTTGCTACAACTCTGCATATTAAGCATTGCTGGAAATCCAGTTTACCGAAAGCAGTGACCAATACCCGCACACTGAAAATTTGACACTACATTTTAATAACGTTGCACTAACAATCGAAGGCGCACACAAATACTCATCGCGTCTGTGTCTGAGTGTCGTGACGTCGTCGTTAAGGCGTACGACGTCGTGCTCGTGCAGTGTACTGGTCCAGTCGCCTAGGTTTAATCCCTCAATATGCGAATTGAGCTGAACGAGCGGAGCAGAAGCAAGCCGCTGTGCAAACTAACTTAATTTAGTCGTGCACGTCTCACCTTAGCGAGTCATTAATCTAAGGCATCAGGAATACCTTCGTATAATATATAGAGGTAGTTCAACAGGTTCTTAAAATGGGCTTTTCAGAATTCAAATTTTGGCGCGCTTTCACCGCTTTTGGAAGCGGCAAATCTTTCGACTCAAAATATTATGGTGATTGGCCGTTGCGATTTCGTTTGATCGCTTGTGCCGTGCAACGTATCGGCGTAATTTTGAAAAATTGAGAAAAAAGTTTCGAGTGGTTATCAAGCATTTTTATTTCAAAGGTTGAAATGCGATCCAAGTAAAAACTGAGTTAGCTCGTTTTTAGCTAACGCAGTTTTATATATATATATATAAAACAGAAAATTGATATAATGTAAATAATTTATAGTGATTTGCATCGTGACGGAAGACGCTTTACTAAGCTGAATATAAACATTCAACTGAAAGCTTGTGCTGTTAGAGTAGCGGCATCACGCATCACGCCGGATCTGCGCTGATTAATACAGAAGTAGTATATGTTTACGACAGGAAAGCCATGACAAAGACGTGATTTTATATATAGACATATATATATATATATATATATATATATATAAAGATGTGTGCACGTAGAAAACTGATTGATATTACTGTGTTATAAATAAATCATATTACAACGTTAATATATATATATATATATTGTCGACTTCACTACGATATCTAGTAAGAATTACTTCGTCGATTTGCTATTTGCGATGCCCGCTTGACTGCCGTCCATCTCAACGTTTTCGTACTACCATATCAATGTCTCCTCTTTATATTATTTACAAGGGCCAGTAACAAAAATGCTTAATGCACGATGTTTGTCGTTTAAGTAGTGATGTGGGACTCTTAAACCTGCATAGCTAAGACATCTGTGAGATGACTTCTCTGTATCCTATTTTGTATCTAGAAGATAGATACCACTTGTTGTCAAGTAACTAATGCCGACGTCTTTGTTTGCTCAACAGTATCACGAAATTGATGAGAAATGTAGTTATGTGCATTTTTCAGACCTTGAGAAGTGAGAAGAAAACAACGAAAGGGCATATCAAAATAACCTGTCATATATCTAGGAGTATCATTAAAATGGAAAATATATATATACGTATATATATATAAAAATATATATATATATATATATATATATATATATATGTGTGCAACCAATGAAGACGCCTTCGCGATAATGCATCGCACGTATAAACATTCAGATTAGACTTGTCACCTGGGCTTTAGCAGTTTATAACGATCAAAGCCAAGCGCACTTGATGTCGTGACTTGGCGAAGTCACCTCGTAGATATGAGAGCATATCTCGTTCGTACTTCACTTCATAGCAACTGCTTCACGACTAACCACCACTTCTGTTGCTATTGCGTCCGCTGCTACCATTGTCGTACATTACTGGCTATCGATTCAGGGCACGTATTGTGAGTATTACAGACAGGCGTCGCTTCGGTCGGTCGTCGCTTTATTGACACAGTTTGGTGGCCGTTGGAAGAGGCCAGGCAAAGCGCTAAATTATCATATCTGCCTCGTAGATTGCCTCGCAGAGCGTACAGAAATTTAGACGAATTGCCATGCCAGCATCTTTCGAATCGTGTCAGCAGCGCTTTATTATAGTTTGATCGCACCATTTATCATACCAGTAGACGTTGACGCACCGGCGTTGTTGCAAGCTCTATTGTAAGGCCCTTGCACAGCATATGTCACCATTTATATCTTTAGCTAACACTTAATAACGCAGATCTGGTAGTATGTGACATCTAATTACGCGTCACTTGCCCCTAAAAGCCTAACGCCTCTAACCAACAATAACAAATGAATCGGTGTTTCTGCGGCTAAGAGGCATCATGCACGCTCATCACCCGAAACAGCGGCATATACAAGACCACTCCATCCGAACGTTTGCTCATTTTGTTTGTCATCTATATAGCATTTCGTTATTTTCAGTCAATGGAATCAGGTGCGCACAGCGTAACGATGGTGGCTCAGGCGGTTCGCACATCATCTGAAACGGGGCGTTACCATCATAGCCATGTGGCGGCGTGGTCTAGAGGACTAGTGCGCTAGTCATATATGTCATTTACCGGGGTGTCCGCGGTTCGATCCCTGTTGTTGATCGAATTTTCTTTGAGCAATGCTCTTTGAGAATAGATGATACACCATACCGCTGAGAGTCAGCGGCCGTGCTGCCACAAGGACTGTTGGGGAAACCCTAGATATCTTAACATGTCCGGCCCTCGGTCCATTATAGAGATACCTCAGGTTAGGTTCCAAGCCCGTAGGGGACGGAGGATAGTCTAGAATTAAAAAAACCATCATAGCCGTACCATGAGCAGCGAAAGACCGACTATAGCAGGTTCGAGCACCGACCTTTCTAGTTGTTCCTGTTCGACGTTGTTGTCATTGTCAAGCTGCTACCTTCCTCTGCTGGAGAATTCTGGCCAAATAAATGCAGTATAGAGAACGCGAGAACGATGCATTCATTTCGACGCTATCATGCCACGGGCATTTTAGCCTACTAGGAGACTCTAAAATGTTGTTGTCAGAATGTTAAAAAGACAAACGCTCTTTTCATGGGAGTGATCTTTTTGAGTAAATCCGTAAAACATGTATAGTATGTTGTAACCAGGAGTGATCTCACGACGAGAGTCTGCGTATACATGGAGTGTGGGTAAAATGCAGATGCATTTGGTACATGCACCGCGTTATTACTTTCAGAACGGTGCGGACGTATTAAAAGTTTGAGTGAATTGTCGGAGAAAAGCGTCCTTACATGGTACGGTATTGATAAAGAAATTTCTGGAGCATCAGAAGATACGAGTTAAGGGTAGACCTTCGGGCAGCACCAGATCACAGATTTACACCCGATTTAAGTGGTGTGTTTATTTCAAACAGCTTCTATAGAATGGTGACGACCTGTCACCTCTGTCGAAAAGCGTAACCAAACCTGCAGGCAGATACAAACGTGCTTGCTTAGCTGTGTCTGCTTGATCAAATATAGCTAATTATGGCAAGTAGTGCTGGAGCGTCGCCGGGCGGGGGGGGGGGGGGGGGGCGTGGGTGGGGTAAATGGCAGCGACGCCCAACCCAATGAACTCGGAAATAAACGCAATCTTGAATTAAAGTACGTGCCGGCCAGTTCATTGCCGGTGGGTGCTAGAGAAAAGGAAACTGATTGAGCGCATTCCTCTATATACAGGCAAGCTCTGCAAGCTCTGCAAGCTGAGACCGCGGCTGACAGCAAAGATGGAGCTGGTGAAGGAGAACGTTAAGGCACGGTGCGATACGGCTTAAACGATGCAGGATCGCTATCAAAAAGTTATGACGAATATCCAGCAGAGGCTAAAGAAAAATGCGGAAAAATAGGCTCAAACCAACAGGGATAGGCGAAAGTGCGCAGTAGCGCTACAGCAAAAGCTGCTTGCAATGCCATACAAAATCAATCAGAAAATAGACGACAACAAGAAACAAGGACAGTGGTGGCGGCGAAGGAGTTAATTGGCTGACAGAAAAAGATAGCGAGAGTAAGAGAGAGTGGCCGCTGTTGCAGAGACAACGTCAAAGTTAAAGAGATTCACAAATTGACTCGACGGATGAAAAGTGGATGCGCCCTGTTGAAGAAAAGGCACTAGTGTTGGACGTAAGTTACAGTGGCGAAGAAAAATACGAACGACACAAAGATGACAATTAGCGGAACAGCAACAAATCCGCCAGAGAGGCAGAAATATAAATTGATAGGGTGCGCGGTGAGGACCGTGGGAAGAAAGTGAGAGAAGAAGAGGAGAGTCAGCGACAGGAAGAGGAATAAAGGCTAGCGGTGGAAGGGCAGATGCAGCAACAACAACAGCTGCAGCTGCAGCAACAACAACAACAACAACCACTGCAGCAATGAGAAGGAGCAGAGATCTCTGCTAAGTGTAACCGATCGGCCAGGGAATACCGTGTTTATTCAACCAGTAGGGAAACGAGCTGTAACCGCTGGAAATTCAAACTCGGATAGAGAAGGGCGAGAGTAACATTCGCCTTGGAGATTAGAATGCGCATATCGAATAGCTGGCTGGACGAAAAAAAACTACAGAGGCAGTGGAAAGTTGTTACAGCTAGCAAAGTCGAGCGGGATTCAAATTTTAAATTTGTACTGACGATAAGAGGACAGACATACGTAACAATAAACGCAGGTCGAAGAGGTAGAAGGAACACAAAACGGAGAGGAAGGCACGATGGAAGCGAACGGCGGTTGCAGCAGATAACAACAACAACAACAACAAGGAGTTGGCAGTATCTGGCAGTTCACCCTCCAGACTGCCATGGAGGGTGCGCGGCTACGGCCGCCAAGGAAAAAGACATAGAAAAGGGAGAATCCTTAAACAAGGAGTAGAAGAGATGCTAGCGGTGGAGGAGCTGCAGCAGCAGCGACGGTAACAACTGCGATAACTGCGACATCATGCGCTGCAACAAGAAAAATAACAGATATCGCGAGTAAGTTTAACTGAGGGAATGGGGTGGTAATTACTAGTGGGAAAATGAGTTGTAATCGCTACAGAGATTTAAACGTAGGCAGAATAGAGTAACGGATTCATCGGGTGGCTGCTAATTCGGAGGGTATGTTATTTTGATGAGGGGGGGGGGGGGGCAAGATATATTACAGCAGCAACCCAGTGGGATGTTGACATGTCTGATAATGTAGAAGACATTTTCGTTTCCATGAGGGATTGATGCATGCATATCAGGTCCGGGATTGGAGGCGCATAGAAGCAAGAGTTGATTAGATTTTGCGCTTCCAATGGTTGTGGATGCTAAACAAAAGCGAGGCAATAAGGGTATGTTGAACGCAGTGGCATGATTCGTGGTGAGGTCGTGTGATTGGCACGGTGAAATGTAAGCCGCGAATGATATTTTTTTGGAATAGGAACTTTTCAGACAGATACAGATAAACGGAATGGGACAACAGGAGCAACAGATACAGAGACAAAAAACAAGAGAGGAAACATGAAGACGAAGAAATGCATGACAACAGGAGGAACTATAAGCTTATAGAAGATCGACACTGAGAGTAAAGTTAGATAGTGGATGCAAAATAGGAAGCAGGGCAAAAGAAAAGCAAAATCGTGAGGGTAATAAACCTTTTGGGCGGACTGCCAGACTAAATATGAGAGGAGAGAGGTGAAAGGGCAAATTAATAGAAATATATGAATTGGAGTAATTTTTAATTCTAGAATAGTTCATATAGTTAGTAAATTAAAGTAAGGTCAGTCGAGTCGATATAACAGAAATTGATTCATATGGGTTAGAGATGCCGCCGAGCATAAAATGGAATACGGGAATTGAAGAAAACAGGTTTAGGGAAGTTAGAATACTAACTAGGCATGCTGTTTCGTGTCAAACAATTGGTACTGTCTGGGGTTATAAAGATACATTTAAGACCACATTAGACCACACACAAAGTGCCAGGTCATACGAAAGCAAAATATGAAAAGCTACTTAATGGAGTGCATAAGATCATTTAGAAAAGTAAGGATAGAGGGGGGGGGTAACATGTCTCGGGATCGACAACTGGACAGACAACCAAGCTGGCAGGAAGCTGTTACAACTAGCGGAGTCTAGCGGAATCTAAATTTAAAATTTGGTTCTGCGAATAGAAGAGAATATATGTACATACATGGGGATATAAAGTCAAGCGTGGAGTATGTACTAACGAAGTGTAAACAGATATTTGAGTAAAATAATAAGAAAGACAAAGCATGCAATATTGGAAGTAATTATAATTGGGTAGAGTGAGCGGAAGGGGGATAACCAATACGGGTTGTTATGCAAAGGAAATGTCTGAATAAGTACAAATTGCCACAAAATAGAACGTAGAATAGCTCTTGGGGATAATCCGGTAAATACGATGCATAGAAACATGAGGTACGTGCATGATAATTGTTGTAAAGTAGCGATGAAGTTCGAATGGAAGGGTGGTGTATGCATATTAGGTCCGGGATATGGAGGCTGCTGTGAATGAGGTCGGCACACAGAAGCAAGAGAAAAAAAGAATAAATTTTGCGCTTCCAATAGTTCTGGATGCTAAAGAAAAGCGAGACAATCTAGGTACGTGGACGGCAGTGGCATGAGGTCGTGTGATTGGCACGGTGTTAGGTCGACTATGTTTAAAGCAGGCGATATGCAAGTGAAGAATGGGGAACTGGAGAGAACATAAAGTCGATAACATTGGGCCAGAGCATCTGAAGTGTAAACCGCGAATGGGAACTTTCCAGAGAGAAAGGGTACTTGAACGAAAGGGTACTTGAACGAGGGGATGTCATTGGGTAGCAGATACAGGCAAACAGAATGGGGCAAGAGAAGCAACAGATACAGAGACAAAAAGGACAACAGGGGCAATACAAAGACAAAAAAATTATGACAACAGGAGCGACACTGTGAATCGGGGGTAAGGCTAGATAAAAGATGCAAAAGAGAAAACGGGGCAAAAGGAAGGCAAAAGCTTGGGAGTAATGAGCCCTTCGGGCGGATTGCCAGGCTAAATATGAGAGAGGAGAGACAAAAGGGCAAATTAAAAGAATCATATGAATTGCTAGAAATAAGGTCCGTCAAGTTGATACAACAGAAATCGATTCATATGGGTTAGAGATGCCTCCGGGCATAGAGTGATAAAATTAAGATGGCACCAAATGAAATACGGTAAATAGGGACAACAGTCAGGGAGTCAGGATACTAATCAGGCAAACTGTTTCGGGTCAAAAACATTTTGTCTTGGGTTATGACGATACATTTAAGTTGGACCATTTGGGCAGTTTTTTAGGGTACAAAAAGTGCCAGGCTAAACGGAAGGAAAATATGAAGATCTATTTAACAGAGTGCATACGGTAATTTGGAAAGATAAGGATAGCAAGGGAGGTAACATGTCTCGGGGATTGGAATGCTTATATGAACAGCTGGACAGAAAACCGAGCTGGTAGGAAGCTTTTAGGACTGGCAGAGTTGAGCGGGATCCACATTTTAAATTTGGCTTAGCGAATAGAAGGGAATATACGTACACACATGGGGATAGTGTAAACGGATAATTGGGTACAAGAAATCAAGGAAGACAAAGCATACAATATTGGAAGTAAATGTAATTGGGTAGAGTGCGCGGAGGGGGAAAAGACCATTATGGGTAGTTATATAAAAGATGCGGGTAAATAAGCACAACTTGTCACAAAGTAGAACCTTAAACAGCTCTTAGGAATAATCAGATGGAATGCATTGGAAAATAAGGTACGTGTATGAGAAGTGTTGTAAAATAGAGATGGAGTTTGAATGAGAGGGTGGTGGAATAGTCAAATAAATTCGACAATTTTGGAGAGGATAAGGCGGAGTAAGAACCATAAGGAGATATAACAGAAGATTGTTAGAATTTTATAAGAAGAATAGAGCTCAAAGAATAGAGCTAAAACGCTGATACGATTTTAAATTAAAAATTCAGACGAGAATAGGTTTAACAAGATTTTGGGGGCTCAGAAGCAGGTAAAACAATGGGACTATGCCTAGCAGGAGAAAACAAAATGAAAAAGGAGAAACAAGATAGAACAGACACAGTAACAGAAATTGAAATCGCATTACATTATTTTCCACGACTGACGTAACCAGTATTGGAAAGAGCGAGCATCTAGATTGCAACTACATTTAATGAGATTGGATGCGTGGTTAGGAAAATAACAATAAAAGGCCGTGTGGTTTTGATGGAATTTTGGAAGAAATTACCCAGTCATTATGGTATCAAATAATAAATAACACAATTATTTTTTAGCGGAGCAATTTAGTTATAGGAGCAATAATATATTTAGAGGGAGCAGACCCCCGGAGGGTTGGCTCACGTTCTTTTATTATAAGATGGGGTATGTATTGACATTTGACAAAATGTGCAACCAATTACGTGGTCCATGCAACTCACGTTGAATCGCCTAATAATCTGTTCGCCAGAGTAGTTGCTGCTGCTGGAACCGTTCGGAAGATGTCTGGTACCTTTGAACGCGTGCAACGGGAGCTTTGCCATCCCTTTCGAATGTGCTTATTGGCTGACGGACAGTTGTTTGAGAAAGATTTGGACTAGAATACAATTTTTCCGCAAAATTTCTTGTTAATTAAGGTGTTGTGCCCAAGTAGTAAATAACTTTGTTAATTTAGGTAAAAAATACGCCGTAAAAAGGAGTTCCGGGCGTCCAAATTTTATTTCGAAACGAAACAAGCTGCAATTCTGAAGAAAGCGTCGAACTCTGCGCCCGCGGCGAGGGCAATTGCGGCGACGGCCGACGTGCAAATGAAAGTGCGAAATTGTGCCAAGCTTCGTCAGGAAGACAAATTGGCAAATACACAAGAAAAAACAACGATTGGCCGCTGACCGATGAAAGCTCGTCTTGACTTTGCCCACGATAAAATGTCATGGACCACTGAGTGCCCGCGATACGATGTGATGGACCACTGAGTGACATAGAGAGCTTTTTTCGAATGAAAAAAGTTTAACTTTAATGAATTGAATCGATTTTACTATTATTCGCACGATGTTCGCAAGGAAGAACGAATTTTGTCAAAACGTCACTCAAGTGGCGGTTCAGTGGTGATCTGGGCTGCTGTCGGGTATTATACAAAGTCGTCGATTGTGTTTTTAGACGGTCGTGTTTATTCAACGCCATACGGAAATGTAATAGAAGAGCAATCGACGCATTTTAAGCTGATAAGAGGGCCAGACTTCGTTTTTACACACGATAACGCCCCGATTCACACCGCCAGGCTGATCGGAAGATGGTTCGACCAACGTCACATTGAAGCCTTCGCTGGCCTGCACTCTCACCTGATCTTAATATGATCCAGAATGTGTGGTGCTGGCTCGAACAATAAGTTTACACGGATAAAAAAACAATTTTCGAGGCTAGGGACGAGCTCTTGCAAAACGTCATCCAAAATTTGTTTAACACTATACCAAACCGCATTTTTGAGGTTATTCGACTTAATGGGAAGTTCATTGAGTATTAGGTATAGTTGCTAAATGCCGTGAGATTAGCCCAAATGCCGTTAATCCGCTTAATTACTTTGTTAAAACAGGTATTTTGCTAGTGGCCTTATAATTTTTTCGCGGTGTAGCTGTGCCAAATGTGATAATCTCGTGGTTCAAAGTAATCCGAGAGACTAAATTCGATAGAAGTCTCCGCTGTTACTCTGTGAGCATGTATCACTGTGATCTTCACACGATTGGTTATAATAAATGCGTGAAATGTGGCAAAAGTGGGTGGCCCTATATTCTTTTCAGGGACTGTATATTAGTTTTACCAATTTGGTACCAAAATAATTAACTTAAAACGTACATTCGTCTGAATGCATTGGTTGTGCTCGCGTAATAGAAAAAGATTTAGAAACTTGGGCACGGGAGTTCGAACATGTACGAAGCACAGTAATATAATTTTGCGAACTCTTTTTAACATGACAGTAGTTCTTACTCCAGCTAAGACTAAATACAGTTGTGACACTGTAGAATTTTCTCGCGCTAGCATGCGCCGGTATGTTTGGTTTTAAATGTATTAATGCGTTCTTTCACAGTGGTACATTTTGTAAACTTTTGTCACCTTAGAATCACAGCTCTGAAAAATGTTCATCTCATCCCTATACGATACAGTTTCGCTACTCCTTTTCATTGGCGGCAAAAAAAGATTTTCTCACCGGGTTCAACCAGTTTCCTGACTTTGGGTCTATCTTCCACGGACACCTACTATTAAACTGTTCAAATGATTTGTTAATGCTAAATACACGTCGTCGTTAGGAAACATGGAGAAAAGGCACTGCTAGAAGAGGACATGGAAGGACAGAAGGTTGTGAGCAATGGTAGCTAGTTTCCAGTGTTTTCATTGCCCTTTGCCTTGCATTATTGTTTAGGCTTAAAGTTATTAAGTTTCGTTGGCGTTAAGTAAGGCGTTGGTAAGTTAATGTTAAAGTAAAAGCCAGTGTCGTTGGCGGCGCTGGTGTCGCGCCAACGTGCTTATTGCCGTATATACCGCCGTGTTGGATTTGATGCCAAGCTACTGACTGCAACGCAACCACAAATGAGGCGAAGATGATGATGATGATGATGATGACGACGACGACGACGACAACGGTGATCACGAAGCGGTCCGTATGAAGACCGTGAAGACGAGGGCTGTGCCTCATCACTAAGTTAGCCTTGCCTTTGTCTTACTGATGGCGTGCGGCGTGTCGACGTGTCGACGTGTTGTTAGTCGCTTCTTGCGCCGCTCTTCGGTCACGGTCTGTGGTTTGTGTCGCACGATGCCTGTGATGCACATCCAGATGCTGCTGCTGCTGCTTCTGTTGCTGCTTCTGCCGCCGTTGTTGTCGTCATACTCATCGTTTTTGCCCCCATTGGCGACGGGCCGCTACTGTTGTTGTTTTGTGATGTTGTTGTTGTTGTTGTTGTTGTTGTTGCTGCTGCTGCTGCTGCTGTGTGTTGTTGTTTGTTCTTGTTGTTATTTATTCTTTTTTGTTTCTGCTGCTCTAATTGTTTCGATTGTTGTTGTTGTTGTTGTTTCTATTGTTATCGCGTGTGTTGCTAATTATGCTGTTATTGTTGTTGTTTCTGTTGTTATCGTGTGTTGCTGTCTATGCTGCTCTAATTGTTGTTGTTGTTATTTTTATTGCTATCGCGTGTTGCTGCCTATGCTGCTCTTGTTGTTGTTGTTGTTGTTGTTGTTGCTGTTGTTATCGAGTGTTGCTGTTGTTGTTATCGAGTGTTGCTGGCTACGCTGCTTTTGTTGTTGTTGGTGGTGGTAGTAGTGGTGGCCCTTATACTTGTTGGTTCATTATCCTGTGCCTATGTGCAGCAAAGCGATAAATAGCCCTACCCATCATTTTCATAGCACAGCGCTCTGTTCTGTTCGTCTCCGACACGTCCAGCCTCATCTAAGCATCAAAGCCTATACACCGCACGCACAGATACATCGACCCACAAGACAATTACCATCCATTGAGGCACGCGTTTATCCATCTGTTGGCTGGACAGACAAGTAGAGTAAATATAGCTATGGGCAACGCAGGCTGTCATCAATAGCCTGTTGCTGCCATTGTCGATGTCGACAGCGATGTCTCCCAGATGCTGCCCTGGCACCCCCGGGGAAGAGGGTTAGTACGGTCGGGGGTGGGGTCAGACGTTGTTGGCTTAAACAGTGACGTGCGGCGTCAGTACAAGGACGTCAATAACGACAACAATAGCAACAATGGCGCTGCGCTCTCGTAAAATATCCGACGTAAAAATACTGTTCTGCTGAAGGTGCTAAATAGTTGAAAGTACTGGTATTAAATTAAGTCTCTTATAACTAATCACAGTTCGTTGAAACAGATTCCACACCGTGAGTGGAACTTGCAATTAAATAAACCAGAAGTCAAAAAGGCATTGCATACTGGGAACCTACACGGTAATTGCCCAGGAACGACGCATATATATATATATATATATATATAGTGTTTGCAAAATAACCTGATGCGCTTAGTGTAACGTAAAACAACAGTGCCAAAGATATGTTTAAATTCTTTAACTCATACAAAGTGCCATTTACAATGAAATACAATATCAGTGAGGTAGTGACCTCTTTTGATTTTACGTAGGCTCAAACTTTTGCTCCAAAAGGATACGTCGCTAGATCCGACATCAAAAAGCCGACACAGAGTTTCCCTCCTAATGACACATTTTTTACAATTAATGTGCGTTCGTTCGCAGCGCTTTATTTTGGATTTGTTAATCCTATTCTATTCAGATTACAAAGAGCAGATAGCAGAGAGAACGAAGCTAAACGCGAAAACGTCTGAAAAATGCCAACAGATTTTTCCAACAACCTATACACAAGTGCAGGTCGAAATGTTGCAATACACATTTATAAAAAAAATGTTAGTTAAAGTTTTCAAAAAGTTATTTTGCCCATTGCAATGCACGTGTGCCACCCCACTATTCAAAATACTTTTTAAACGTGTACATTAAACTCGTGTTGAGTTGCTCCTGCAACCTACTCTATAGCTTTACAAATTTAACTCCTCAATTCTATTAGCGGGAACAGGAAAAAGTCGCAGGAAGCCAGGACCGGCGAGATAGGAGATTGCAGAAATATAGAAATTTATTTTTTTAGCAATTAATCCGATATCAGTAACTATGTGTGCGCAGGTGCTTTGTCGTTTTGGAGGATCCAAATGCTGTTTGTTTAAAGCTCATGCATATTGCGTCGGATTTTCTTGCGCAATCGTGAGCTTTCAAGTTAGTATTCCTTATCGACCATAGAACCAGGTGGCGAAAATTCGTGGAAGACTATTCACTTGTAAACGCCAAAAAAATGCCAGTCAAACGAACCTTGGTGCTCTGACCTGCTCTGTTTGAATTTCCTCGATCGACTCTTCGTTTAGAAGCACCACTAAAAGGATTGGACTCTGGTCTCGATGTCGTAACCATATGACCGTTGTTTATTATCACTCTCTAAAGCAATCCGAGGATTTGTGTTGCCGCAATATTGCTACATCCGAACATTTTTCAACAGCCTTTTGAGCACTAATATTTTGAGCACGATATCGCGAACTTTTTACGTTTTCTTCTGTTACTGACGTCAAAGGCCTTTCCGAACTGGGGTCGCGCAATCGATGCCGCGTATACACAGTATTTTTGGACTCTGCTTGACTCACCATAAGCAGTTTGTAATGACTGATGTAGATTCGTTGCTCCTTCATTTTTGGCTCCTTAAAATTCGCCAAACCGTACTTTTTCCATTTAATTTAACCTAACTCAAGCAACAAACACTAACTTTGGTTTGTGTGTGGCTTATGAATGGTGTCTCTAAGCAAAACATGGGAAGACCTTAGTGATTTCGATTTAATTGTTAAAATTCTAATTACAAGAACGTGCCAATCCACATATATATACGAGTATATACACACTATAGTGGCCCTACCCTGTTCAATATGTGACGAGTGATTTAAAACGATAGCCATTGAAAAGCAGCTCTCGGGGGAAACTTAAGAATGATTTTACGCCAATGTGAGTTTTCGTTCTACTAACCACAACCGCTATCGCATCAAGCCGCTTTTAACCTCACGGCCAGTAAACCATTTAATCGTCACGCACTTCCTTGTCGCTTACAAACTACATGATCGCTTACTACTCCAAAAAAGCTGACAGATTACTTTAGTGGTAATGTAGTTCAATTTATATATGTTAGAAAGCACAAATATTGCTCGTATTTTTTACCGCCACTTTACAAATGATTATCAGCAAAACTTCAGTTTCGTCAAAATAAAACGAAATTTAAAAATACGAAAGATTTAATGGGTACTGACAGACCATTAAATCTATTGTTGCCAAGGAAACCGCAAATAAGTTGAGCATGATACTCTGTGGTTTTATAGACAAATCTGCGCTTATCGTTATTACGTAGGTGTAACTGTGCCTACACAAAGACGCCTATGTCGTATGCTTACCACAGCAGCAGTCAAGTCTTAACAGTTAAGGCAGATACATGTTTAGTACATCGACAGCAATGGCGACAACATCAACTGCCACCACTAACCATTTATTGCAGTATTCTAGTGCAGGTCACGCTTAAAGATTCTTAAAATCTACGAACGTGCAGTCAAAACTATACCTATCGAAGGAAAGATGATCCTCCAACAACTAAAACGAAGTGAGAACGCAAATGGACAACCCGAAGTAGTCCTACGGTAACGGGCTCCAGGTATTTACTAATTCAATAATCGAACCATTAATCCGGGCACGCTTTTATGGGCTACTAATGCACGAAGACAACTTAATAATTTCCACAATTGTATATTTTATAACACAAAACATCACTTCCATCTTTTTTTTTTTTTTTTTTTTTTTTTTGTTCTGGGAGGTTTTGGTAATGCATGATGCACATGCGCCACTAGCAGCCTGCGTGACTAGTGTGAGACTCGCAAACCCACTAAACCCGGATTCCTCCCCACCCCCCCAGGCTCGGTATTACTTTGGCATTACATCGAAACCGTGGGAGAGGCGTCCCTGCCGTTCTCCTTCAATCAGCTCTATCCCTGACTATCATCCCGCATGTCTACCTGCGGTTGGATAGGGGGATGCATCACTTCCATCTTAAATTATGATGTTTATACCAGCTAAAGGCAAGTGCATTTCATTCATAAATATCGTATAGCTAAATACCGTTGAGACAAGCCACTTCGCTTTATATATATATATATATATATATATAAACTTAAACATAAATATAAAAAATAAAATGTGACAAATATACTATTTCAAACAAGTAATGTTGTTAATTGTCGTGTCTAATTACATGGGTAACTCTGTACTAGATCAGTTAAACAAATATTCGCTCAATGGCATTCTATTAAAACGCGAACTATTACTAACATTGACAAGCAACTGTGTCCCTCTAAGTTATCCCATTATTGTCACTCAAAATCTTTAATTGTATATACCTAATTCAACGCAAACAGTTTTTAAAGTATAATTAAACGTATTCATATGTTGTTGAAATTAAATGTTTTGCTTGGTTTTGATAATATTACAATTTCTAAAATAATACTGAATGCTATGATACGCAATTTGTATTTGCAATTATTCAGAGCCTTATTATTTTCTAGTTACTCTGTCTGATGATATCAACGCATAATTGTTATTCCTATGACATTTAGTCTGTAACAGTTGAATAGCTGCCAGACTTTCGGTATATATATATATATATATATATATATATATAGCACTGCTTGTGAAATATTTACCAAAAACAAGACGCACTTTTATAGTATAAAAAAGACACGGTGGACACTTTGTGGAAATATTTATATACCTTTTATGATTGCGTTTAATAATATGGCTGACTTTTGCGACATCACGAACTATCACGGGGCAGGCAGGGAGGGAGGGAGACTATTGGTTATCCACTGCTCCATTATCGATCGTAGTTTGGCGTTGGCTAGGTGACGTTAAACAAAGAATGCCGGGACGTTGTCTCGCGTCGTCGGTGGTTGTTGAACGTCCACCAGTGAAGACGACGTTTTGATGCACACATCGGTGATCACGGTGCTCTGTCTTGTGATATGAGTTGTTAGCTATCCGTCTGTGGTGGTTCGTGTCCGCCGTGGGCCACATACACACACGAGAGACACGCACATGGTGGTCACAAAAAACGTCGGGCATTTTGCATTTTCACAACATATTGCGGCTACTCAGGAATATGGCTGTCTAGTAGTAGGGCTTTGTTCCGTATTGCTTGCCGGCAGTGTATTGGCCGAACGATGCAGGAGATGCCTTGTACGCGCTGGGAGCTCTGTAGGATGCTGCGGCAGCTTGGTACGGAGCATTCGACGCACCATACAGCGAAGAGGAAGGCGCCTTGTAGGAGGCCGGGCCTCTGTAGGCGGAGGCCGAAGCGAAAGGTGCAGGAGCGTTGTAGTTGGTTTGGTAGGCCCCGGAAGCGGCGCCGGGAGCCCTGTATGCACCGGGAGCCCTGTATGCGCCGGGAGCGGGGGCGCGAGCCCTATAGGCGCCCGAAGCAACGTTGGAAGCTCTATAGGCACCACGAGATGTAACGGGGGCACTATAGGCACCTTGAGAGGCCTTGTAAGAGGCGGCAGCATTGTATGCACCGGGCGCCTTGTAGGAGGCGCCAGCATTGTATGCACCAGTCGAGCCGAAATTCGAAGTGCTTCTATGAGTGCCGGCAGCGCCGAAGGGCGCTGAAGCCGGCTTGTAGGCGCCAGGTGCTCTGTATGCAGGTGCTGCTGCCGGCCTCTTGTAGGCGGTCGATGCGGCCCGATAGCCGGCACCACCAGTGTTGTAGGGCTTCGACGCCCTGGAATATGCGCCTCCTGCACCGCTGGATGCTCCGTAGTCGCCCTTCTTTGTCTGTGGATTGTAGCCTTCCTCGGGCGCCGACGACCTGATCACAGCGTTGGAGGGCTCCGACGTCTTGGTGCCCTCTTCATCAGTGTCGACCTCGGCGTGAAAGCCGTACTGCGGGTCGGCAACATACTTGACCACGCGTGACGTACCGTCCGGGTTCTGCACCGTGTACTGGCCTGTGATGCGTCCCTGTTCGTCGCCGTGCGACTCGTGACTCGAGTAGCCGCCATAGGGGTCAGGCCCCTCGTATTTGTACGAAAACGGTTTCGGGGGCTCGCTTTGTTCGCGCAGTAGTGACGGCGAAACGTAGCCTGCTGGGGGAAGTGGCACTGACTGCAGCGTCTGAATGCCGCCACCTCGACCCGTTCCTCCGGTGGATCTACCCGCTCCTCCGGCAAACCGACCCGCTCCTCCGGAGAATTGCCCTGATCCTCCGGAGAATTGCCCCGATCCTCTGGAGAATTGCCCCGATCCTCCGGAAAATCGCCCAGATCCTCCGGAGAATCGGCCCGTGTCTCCAGCGTTCCGGCTGTACGACCCGCCGAAGTTATGCTGGCCACAGGCGGCACCTGCGAGCAGCAGCAGCGTCGCTGCGTACCGCATCGTTCGTGGCAGGTCTCGTGGCAGATGAACCACAAAAACGGCGCTTAAACACCCGCGATCACTCAAGACTGCGGTTATCCTTGCTGAGTCGGTTCACACAGTTTCGGGTGCACGGACCTCGACGCGCGCCTACACGTAGTTGAGACGCAGTCCCGCATAGATTACGTCGAGTCTGTCACGCCGACCTGCACAGACTGTAACGCGCGTCTCTAGAAAGTCGACGCACCGTCGATGACCGTCACATATACCACTGCACTTCTGCAGCCACCAAGCGTGACTTGAACTTGTTTTGTCTGCCTGTCTGGAAATCCGCAGTCTGGATTGTCTTGCATCTAAGACCCCCCTCCCGCTCCCAACCCACGTGAAGGCCAACCAGCTGCTGCTGCCGCCGCGGATGGCCGCTGCGCCATGCCGTGTTGTAGGTGTGGACGACGGCGCTTGTTTGTGGTAAGGGTCTAAACAAGCTCGCCCTTACCTAAGATGATACAGCACCAGCGACGATTTGCCGCAACAAAAGCTGCTATGAACGGCTTTTGCCAACACGTAATCACATGTCGGCAGCACCTGACGTATCAGCGCAGCCAAGAGATTTCACAACGAACCCCGGCGAACATACGCGTCTATGCACGTACACACACAAGCATACATGTGCGCACATATATATGCCTATGTATGAATCTGTATGTATATATCTATCCGTGTATATATATAAATATATATATACACTATTTCCTAAAACAGCTTGATATATATATATATATATATATATATATATATGATTTTTTATATGTTTTAGTTCTTTTTTTGCCGGTTGACGAATGCAAACATACTGTTCGTTTTTCAAAAATTAATTTTAGAAAAAAAATTGCCAGTGGATCTTAGGCGGCAAGGGGTTGTGAGAGAATTTGGTCATTCATATTTCAGTGCTTGACTGAGCTCTTCAGCCTCCCCCTTTGTCTTACTTAAAAGCGACCCTCTTCTGTCTGTAGTACGGACATGTTGTCAACAAGAAATACATGTAGTACTTGTTTTTGGCTGTACTGTCCGGTCCGCTCTGCCCGCAGTGATCTATTTTACATCGTAAGAAAAGCTTCGGCGGATAACGACGACAACGACAGTGACAGTGACAAACACAGCAGTCAGCAACAAAAATTGCACACTTAACAGAAATAGCAGCAAAAACAAGAAGTACCAACTAAACGTCGCAACAAAAACAGCAACAACTATCACAACGACAAAAGCCTAGGCAGAGACATGGTGGGAAGTTAATTTGCATCCGTCAAGCTAGGCTGTGGCTGTCGGGGGAAACAAAAGTCGACATTAAGACGTCAACGGTCAACGAGTGTGTGTGTGTGTGTCGGGGGCTGTGCCCGAAGGAAGGTCACTCGGCACCCCCGCTTCCCACCCCCAATCACAGCGAGCGCTGCTTGCCTTCGTCGTGTGTCAGCTCTACTGGCCGCGGACAACAGGCATAGCCGCTGGTGACTAACGGAAATTAATGAAGAAATCAACTACAACGCCGCAAAGTGTTGTTATGGTTGTCAGTTGCTTGTCGGAGAAACAGGTAGAGACAGTGGCTTTGTTGTTGTTGTTGTTGCTCTAGTTGTTATTATTGCTGTTGTTGCTCTAGTTGTTATTATTGCTGTTGTTGCTCTAGTTGTTATTGTTGCTGTAGTAGTAGCAGTAGAAGTTGTTGTTGTAACAATATCAACATTGCGTACAGTATATGTGATAATGCCAGTGTGACTGGAGTAATAACAGCAAGATCACAGAAGCAACGATACCAAGCCATGCTATCTGGGAGTAGATGGTAGGTCACCGAAGACGCACACCGAAGATGCTGTTGGTTCGAAACGTCAGTCACAGTTACTACTACGATTACTACTACGCCAATTAATTGAGATTACCAATCAGTGCTACTGGCCGCGCGACGAAATGCGGGGTAAAACGCTGAAGCGTGTACCCGCCAGAAAAGTTGGCTAAAAATACATATACTTCTGTAGGCACAACCATCAGAGCTGTATTTGTTGTATTTGTCAAATGTTAGCAACACATGGTGGACACATTGTGTGTATACAATATGTATGTCATGACCCGCAGAGCTTTAGCGGGTAAATTTCACGAAATTCTAGTACGATATTGAATGTGCGCATTTATCGCATTGGTAGATTGTAATCTATGTATTGCTTTATAGGTATCATTTTTGCTTACAATGTCAAAATCAAATAACTTTGGCTAGGTTTATTTTTTTTTATGGTTGAAAGTCTTACATATCAGGCGCGCTAAGAGCACCAATAAAGCGCACTCTCAGCGGTGTGGTTTATCATCATACAGGAAAACGGTTAACAACATATCAAGAGCAACTTCAACTAGGGTAGGCTACAACATTAGGGCAATAACGCAATATTGACTAGTAAAATTAGTTTCGATGACGGAAAAGACCCAGGTACTACTATATTATAAACAGTAATATTAACCAATAGCAGTAAAACAGTACAGTAACATTACAAAATACTATGAGAAACCTATCTAGAACAATTGAGGCAATATTAACGTGACAACATATATTGCGACGACAGAAACAACGACAAATACGATAGAAATGAAACAACAGTAAACACAATAACAGCAACAAGAGCAGCATCAGCTACAGCAGCACAGCAACCAAAACAACAACAATAACCACAACGACAACAACAGCAACAACAACAGAAGCAATAATAACAACAACAACAACAACCCTTTGTGATTGGTTGTCTCGACTACACTCGCCACTTGAGTTAGACTGTAACGTGCGGCACAACACTTCAGTTCGTGGGGCTCTCTGGCTTCCCCCGTCCACTTCCCCTCACCCCACATGACTCCCGTCGAATTCTATCTCGCCACCAGAAACGACATCTTCAACGAAACATAACGATGATAGCCGCGGCGGCGGCGGCTAGGAACTGATATGAGAAATCTATGTTACAAGAGACATTAGAAGTCCAACACAGAGAGAGAGAGAGAGAGATATAAAGATAGAGAAAGCGAGGAGAGAGAAGAGAGATGGGGGTATACGGGGTGATCACATACGCGATGCGCGTTTGCTGCAGAAATAGGTGGTTCACCTTCACCTCTCGGACGTGAAAGGTCACCTGGCCATGCATCCATCCATGTTTTATATTCGGGTTGTGTCTCTGGCGGCGGCGTCTCTGGCGGCGCAGCAGAAACAGCTGGAGCTGTTGTGTCGCTGCTGCTGTTGTTGCGCGCCCACGTTCGACGGCGATCAGCAAGAAGAAGAAGATATACTTCTTTCATGATGCCGTCGCAGTATAGCCTGCCCCCCACTGTCCCCTCCCCGCGACTACAGCAAAACAAAAATAAGACAAAATCAAATACGCAGAAAATCTAAGGAAAAATACTAAGAATAGCCTACGCGTGCGTGCCTTAACCTCGTCTACGTACAGTAAACATTTTGTACGTACATACATACAATAACATCTTGTAACTATATTCCCCGTAACACATAATATATAAGGGGTGTTTAAATGAAAATGTACGAAACAACATAGATTTCTCGATGCTCGACGAATTCGATGAGATGGTAATGGAATCTCCGACGTTAACAGACAAACAGCGAGCAATACTTTACCTGCTGAGGGCACAGCTTTGTTTTTTGGCAGGGGAAGTGACGACGCAGTAGATTTTGCGTTCTGCTTCTATTAAATGTTGTGCCGTTTTGCGTATATCTCAAGATGATGGCGCCAACTCTCGTACCGGTGGTGATACGCTCCTGAAAACCGAGGTCTTCATAATGCCGGAACAGGGGGTTGCAATGCTAGCCCCATACGTGATGGGGGTGCCTGTGAAGTGTGCTTTTCTAGACAGGCGTTTTTACAACGTTTAACCCTCGTAGTATATATATATATATATATTATACCTAAACTACGGGAGCTAAGAGTTGTAAATCTATTTGCCAATAAATTAGGGTATATAAGGACTACCTAACACTGTATTGGCATAAGTTGTTGAGACAAAATTTGTTTAACGACGTATATTTGGCGCCATTTCTGCTGCTGTGTTTTGCTACCTTGAACCTTAAGCAGCTCCATGATAGACACAACAAAACATTTTTATGCATTAAACATTGTTTCAAAAATTGAGAAAGTTAGACAGTCACAATTCGCATTTTGCGTTAAATTTTGGTAGACCAAACGTCCCAGGTGTTTCAACTGTGAAGAGAGTAATATCAGGCCATCGACACATGTTCGCCCAGGTCGTTTAACACAATACGTCACGGCTGTTTGCCAGAACGTACCCGAAAATTCGCGAATCCATTCGAAGATCTATTTGGCATGTGCTTAAGAACGCAGCATTTCAAGAAGCACTATGAATGCATATTCTAAAAAAGGATCTGCATCTACATGCCTACGAAATCTAGCTGGCTCAAAAGCTCCAGACCATGCACAGTAAAACTATAAGTGACGGTAAACTTTCCCACACAATGAGCAATGAGGTCTATTGTGTAATTGACTTTGTAAACAAGCAACATTGTCATATTTGGATGACGAAAATCCGGCAGAAGAAAATGCATCATAAATATTCTACTGTTTGGTGCGGGTTTTGGACTGGAACACCAGTCGATTATTTTTTTTAAAGAAACTGCCTAGAATACATAGGCAGTCAACATTGAGCGGGATAATTCAATTATTTGCCCTCAATTAAATGGTGTAGATTTCTTCGGAGCATTATTACTGGATTTTAAGTACCTCAATCAAATGATATAGATTGAAAGACACGTATTTCCGACATAAAGATGTGAAACAATCGCATCATTGCACGAGGTATTCTCTGGGAGTTTTTATCGACTACTTCCCCGATTCCCATATGTCTACTTTATGACTTGAGGAGACACTCTTCGTATCCGGAATTTGTCTCTTAGTAGGTTCGTTACAAGTTTTTGGTTTTTAATGTTTTGCTCGGTCCACGCGGGCCTCAATATTAATTACACGAATTATTCGGTCGTTCGTTGGCGAGCAATTTAGGATGGCGCACTTAATGTGGCTCGTCTGCATACTGCAATCGACCGCCTAGCTTTGAACGCCCATTAGACTCTACAAACGGCTTAATTCGCCGGCTATTCATACGAGTATATCGTATTTATCGGGCGACTCGTCGCAAAACATTCTCGTGAGGGCTTTTTCAAGCGATTTCCTGCACCGTGGGTGGACCGCTGTCGTCCTGTCGCCGACTACACCTGACGGCCCGAACGGCGGTCCGGCGACCCGGACCACTTTGAACACCATGCAAGGTCTATTAGCTGGGGTTTGCACGTTGCAACAAACACCCGAATAGTAGTTTCTCCTAATCTTGTTTGGAAACAAACGAAGAGATCGCTGCACTGCCTCTCTCGAATTGCATGCCGCGAGCAGCTGACTATATAATTGTATAATCTGTATAATTATCTATGTTATATGCATACTTAATATGAGTGAAATAAATAAGATGATGATGTTTGGAAACAAACGCGGTGCGTCTTCCTACAAAAAGGCCGGGTCTTTCTTTACGATCCTCGCCTCTGAAGATGCTGGGATCAACCCCCATCTTCGGGGCTATTGAATTTTTAAGTTGTTGTAGGGGCATCCATCTTGCCAGCGGGGTTAGCTGCAACGGTGCACTTTCCGCTACGAATTCCGGTCATCAGGTCGCGGTCAAAGACCAGCGGGTTGCCCTCCTGGCTCCAGCCCGCTATCCTTCACTCCAAACAAAGTTGACGTCAATTAATACAAATTCTGCTCGAACCTTTGTTTGTCCTAAAGCCTTAGAAAGCACAACAAATTGCAATCCTTCGGACGCACCTTTTTATCAGGGGGGGGCGACTATTGCCAACTACCCATGCAATCTTATGTCTCCTAAAACGCGTCAATATCGTTAGCGGACGTTGGAACAGGTTTAGAGTGCCGCCGGTAAAATGATTAAGCGACAACCCTCCCCGTCCCGCTGCTGATGCATTAAATATTGAAAACCCATTGCATAGGACAACATTCCGGGCTGTACAACCGGAACACATATGCAGCCTTACATTTCGGACGTAATCGCCTATCAACACTGGATGCCAACGTAAACTCGTTTTCAACGACCAAAGCTGCTTTAACGCAAGGGCTTCGGGCTTTTCAACTATGGTAACGCTAGGCTTTACGTTTAACACAATATGGTATCATTCGTCTTTGCTGCGCTCGAGGCGCTAAACCCCTCAACGACCGGCTGCAGTTCTGTCAACAGCATGTCGATAAATTCTAGGAACCAAAGTGTTTCCAACTCGGGGAGCGCCGCCGCTAGAATCCACTCTGGCGCGCCGCCACTCGCTGCCCCCGAGAGGACCCAGCAAAACCGCGTGTCGATTTCGCTTATTCTCTCATCAAACTGACACGCCTCCCCTTTAAAAAACGTGGAACAAATCCCCCTGCACTTAGTAGCAGCTTAGTACGCGTGGCCTGCAGTTCAACGCCGATTTTCTCCTAAAGCTGCCTCGATGCCGTGAACAGAGTCGTCAACGCGATCTCTTCAATCACACGAGTCGCCATAGCGTTGGTTAGCCAGATCGTGTACACAGCTGGAGCCTTAAAATTAGGAGCATTTTGCCTATCGAGATCTGGACCTACCGGTCATATGGACGTTTGTGAATTCGTGCCCCGCTGGAGTAGCCTGCAGAGCAGACGCCGCTCGGCTGATGTCATACTTAAGCTGTGAGCCAGTGACTAGCGCATGCGAGCCTCGTCAGCATATGACCACCTGTCGTATTGCGTATGTTATCATGTCCTATGGGTAACAACTAGTTTTCGCTATGACGGCTGCCCCTGACTTATGGCATAGTATCTGGTGTGTGTGGTCCCTTACATAATTTACTTACAACATATTTTTTACATTGTTGCACTCAGTGGCGGGCTCTAAGCATTTTCTATAGACACGAGTATCCAGCATCATCTGCCCATGCATTTCACTATTCATCTCCATCCTATATGCGCAGTGGACTTGTTAAGCATTACAAAAATGCGTTCGACATTACCCTGACATGGCCCTAGGCCTGACATGCGCTTGATACTGCTAAGTGGTCTCGCTTGGCGGTGATTCTGTTTATCGATATATCTTGAAAGACACTATTGGCTGACTTGACAGACCAACAGGAACTTGCGTCTTTTGGGTTCCGGACAACGATCTCCAGTTTATTCTCTACATCGTCGTTAAACTAGCAGAATCCCAGTACTGATAGGAAACTCGGAAGCCGAGTTTCCAGGGATCCTTCTATCAGTACTACCTCGTAAACGCCGAAACGTCTCGCAATGTTTATTGCTACGTACTGTTTTATTACAGTGTTTATATCTACGTACATTTTAATCACGCGTTGCTTATCACTAAAATTTACCCTCTTCTATGAGCTTCGTCTAACGCTCTGCTAATGAAAACATTTCACTGTTTAAAAATTTATTTTTGTTGGGTCAGACTTCATGCTAGATCCAGAAGTATGCGACAAATCGCCAGAAATGTAGGCGAATAAACGTTTTCACGATGGAATACGGTGCCTTGCGCGTTTCGATACGCTTTTTTGGGCAAGCTATCTTTCATAGCCCTACATAAAAATTGTACAGTACGCCTTTCCAATCCCACCAAAAATGCTATGGTCTTCGTAGCATAAAGTCCCGCTTTCGATTTCCGGTGTTGGGACTGATGTCTTGACCACAACTTTGTGCGAATTACGCCAGGCAACGCGATCTCAGGCAATGCAATCCATTGAAGACGCCTTGGGCGGGTTACGGCTAGATATTGATAAACGGCCGAGAGTGACGGCCAAGCGACTGCATCCAGGCGCGACGCCGCCTTAAATGCGTTCGGTGCGGAGTCGTCTCTTTTACCACACCACCGAATACAAGGGGCTGAGCGCGCTCCATCACATAAAAGTCTTTAGAAGCAAGGAGCGCTTCCGGAGCCTTAAAGAGCTCAAAGACGCTCCCTGGGACCGCCCACACAAGAAACAACGGGGTTGGCTCGCTCTATAAAGGAGGGCAAAGTTAACGTCTGAGCGCACAAAAGAAGAGGTTTTAGCGGTGTTTCTACAGCTTCCTTGTCGTGACCGCTTTACCCGTGCGCTGCCGAGTCTCGAAAAGACAGTAACACAGCAAAATGTATACGAGGCGTCGGAAAAAGCGCCGGACCCGGACGGCGTCTCCATTTCTGCGGCTAAGCTACTGATAAAGGAATATCCGGAAGCAGTGGCCGCTGCGTCAACGGAGATGTTTTGCCTGAGATTGTACTCCACCGAATTTAAAGCCGAACTCGTTCTAATTCCGAAGAACCCTACCTCGTGACGCCCAATCTGCTTGCACGAATCTTTGGCCAAGGTTTTGAGTTCATCTAGGAGGCACGCCTCCGGAGTGCTCAAGCCGGAAAATTCGCCGAACCCGCAGGGTGTCTTCATTTTTGTGGTATTTAATGTCTTAGGGCTTCAAAAAAGTTGTTTGGATTTTGGCGCTATAAAGAAAACACATATATAGGAGACACGGGAAATCTTATTTATTAATTTATATATTCTCCGCCGGAAGATACAACCTCTGCCTAACGATTTATTAGGTTTTCGATTCCTTTTCTGTAAAAGTCTGGGTTTTTAGTGGCAAAATATTCTTCCAGTCCAGAACGCACGTGTTCAATAAAAGTGATTTTTTACCACTTAATTTTTTGCATCGATCTGAATAGGTGGTAATCAGATGGTGCTAAGTCGGGGGAATACGGTGGATGTTCCAAAAGTTCCCATTTTAGCTGGGAAATTTTCGAAAGGGTCTCCCTACTCACGTGGGGCCTTGCGTTGTCTTGGTGGAACAGGACACCCGTCCTTGAAATTAGTGCAGGGTACGACTGGTTTAATTTTTCGTGAACCTTTTCGAGTTGTTGACAGTACACGGCCGTACTTATCGTCTGGTTACGCGGTAAAAGTTCATAGTGCACTATTCCGCCCACATGCCACCAAATACACAATAAAACTTTGTTTGCGTGTATGTCCTTTTTGGGCCGGGTGACGGAAGTGCAAGGTTCACTTGAGCAGAACCTTTTCCTGACAGGAGAGTCGTAGAAGACTCTTTTTTCATCGCAGGTCATAAAACGATCGAAAAAAGGCAAATTTTGATGCTTGCTAAGCAAATAAGCTGTTGGGTAATATGAAGCTCCTCGGCAAGTTCCACAGTAGTTACAGTGGGATTTTCCTGGATTTTCATTCGAAAAACCTCCTCACTGACAACACTTGGCCTTCCTGATCTAGGCTTATCTTCGAGGTTAAAATTTCCCTTTCGGAACTTCTCAAACCGTTGTTAGCACATTCTGTCTGTACAACAGGCATCTCCAAACGATTTTAGCAACTTTTTGTGAGCCTGCGCTGCACTCAGTCAATTTTTAAACTCATGGAGTAGAATTGCCCGAATTTGGCATTTTTCTACCTCAATTTTGCAGCACTTTTACGAACAAACGGCTAAACAGATTTCAAAATGAGTTGAGACCAGCAGATTCCCCGCTCTTTTTTACATGAAAACAACAAAGAGTGAGCCATTGATCTATGCCTAGGCGCCGGGGCGGGCGCTGTGAAAGCCGCGCAAGCGCCACTCCGAAAAGACTTTTTGTAGATCCAATATTTATAAAATGTTCAACGACTTCGTTCGCCTCAGGCCCAAAATATTTATTCCCTGGCACTACAAGCGGGGCATTATCGGATGCATGGGACGGCTTGAAGGAGGGTACTCCAAACTCCAGTCTTCGGAATCCTATACCCATCGAAGATTGACTAAGTCGGCTCGAGGGACGTACAACTGACTTCCACCCCACCCAGATATTGAGGGCTTACGCGGACTGGCACAGTCCTACCTGTTCAGGGTCGGAAAGCTCCAAACCCCACATGCGGCAATAGACTCGAGAACACCCTGGAACATACGACTCTGGGGTGTCCAGCATGGATGGAGTCGCGCGCCCGCGTCACGTTTTCAACAAGATTAACACCGAAGACGCTGGGGGCGCGAACTTATCCAGCATTTGCAAATCGATGCAGAAGCCGAAGCCCCAGCGGCAAGAAGCGGCAAACACATTAACGACCGAATATATGGCAATTAATTACCGCGCAATGCGCCACCCTCAGGCCTCGGGGGAACAAGCTAGTCATAAGTAGACTCTCCCCCTCCCCCCCCAATTATTTGGAGTACTTGTATAAATAATTCTCGGTCGGTGGGGCCCCGGGTGGGGAAGGCGACTGGTTTTTAGCAGCTTAGGGTCCAGCACTACCAAGGTCCACGCAGTGGCCACCATATATGCAAACCGCACTTTCCAGTTACTTCTTTATACAAAAACAGTCAACGAAAACAGTGGCGGCGTGTTCTAACTAGCTAGTACGCAACCTAGTTTTTGGCGTGTTTGATGGCAGGATAGATCCCGGATGCAAGGATCTACGTAGCCACGCTGTCACAAAGATTTATTCAAGAAAGATCCACCAAAGACGCAAAATTGGACTAAAGATAGATTTGAAAGTCTTACATAGGCAAACATCTGGAAAAAATACTCCCTGGAGTATTTGCAAAAAATGCAGTGCCGGGAAATCATACGCGCCCACAACAGAGTTCGACCGTGGTTAATTAAAAATTATTAATTTAATCTACAAGGACAGTTATTTCGACCGTATATGGTCAGTTCAATAAGTCCCAAAACGTACTTATTGTCCGAACAAAATCACTCCACATGTGCACAAGAGCGAAACAGTGCAGAAATAAGCCTATTTTTACTACTACAACGTGTTGCGATCCGTTTTGTTCTTACTGCGGTAAAACAGCATTCCAATTATTTTCGCGTCTTCTAAGCGTGGTCGTGAATCGCTAATAAAACGGCCCTCTTAGCGGTAGGCCAGCCGAAATGCTAAAAATATGCACGGCGTGCGCAAGCTCGTTTTTGCTTGCTGATGAGGGAGCACTAAAACATTGCAGGTAAAGTTGATACTGCTCTATTTACAGCTCGCAATATCCTGAATGACAATTTACGTTTAAGGAAATTAAGTGCAACGTTTTTTGCACCTTTTGACATTCGAGCAACATGAGGCGTTCTGAAACTTCTTTGAGGTTACCGATACGAACAGTCGCTAGATTCGTTGACGAACCAACAATCGGCCAAGTGGCGAACTTTTAAAGAGTGTCACACAGTGCGGGCCTCAGAATCTAAAATCACCATACCATAGTTATGACTAATTTAATTCTCGAGGACATGCTTATCGGAATTCGTTCCTCCTAGGCGATTATTCTTTTTGCGCATTTGTGCGAGTGCGTGAGCTCAGCTTTAACAGTACGTTGAATTAAATGAAAATACACGTCAAGTAACTTCAAAAGATGGTTTTGTTTGTTCATATCTTCAAAGTTGTTTTGTTGCAGTGTCTGTGCACAAAGTAAAAAATCGCATAGCAAAACACAAACGACGATATAATTGTTTTAGTAATAGGAAGACTTACAGTTCCAGAAATAGTTTTAGGGTCCTCAGTTTTTTCCTATTAGACAAGTAAAAGTCATTTTTTATTTTAAAAAAAACAGAACTCTTAGCCGACTTTGACGGAAGCGTTTGATGGGCACGGTCAACGGGTAGCGTGTTAGGAGTTTAGCCTACGTTTAACACGTATCCAATACTGCACGGCGCGTGTGTGTGTGTCTGTGTATTGAAATGTCTGCTTTTATTGTTCAGTTGTACGTGCTTCGGTGTTTATATAAGTGAATTGTATACAGCGACTGTTAAAGTAAGCAATCTGGGTAACAGTGGCAGCGTGAGGCTAGGAACGCCTCATTATATACACAAGCTAAACAGGCATCATTAGAATTAGAACGACCCGAGAAACGGCAAAGCTTGGGCGATCTAGACATGACAACAAACATAAACATAACAAAATGTGAAAAAGGGGCACGTCTGTTTCAATCCCTGGCTCATAACTCCACAATGTGACGCACATGCCTAGTGTACACGGTGGTTAACTTTAAAGTTAACGTTCGATAAAGCCGAGACTCGGAGCATATATGTATTCCGGTCACAAAGTCATTGTCATTGTTGTCGTTTTTCTCTCAACAGACCCGTACGCGGATCTTCTAGACGACTTGAAGTCCTTGATACAGACTGCGTGCGTCCTAAATATGACTCGTACATTTGCGCGGGACTTTTCTCTTCCATGTAGCTCTTCGCTATCTGAAATGAAAAAGTACAACTAAGTAACTATTACATTTTACTTTATTTTACGCTTCCACTAACTTGTTTACCTTTAACCAGTGAATCTTGTTTAGGAAATATGTCGTTAAACGGGGTACGTATACCAAGCCAGGATCAATCTCCCGACTCTTGGCATTAGAGTCGCTCGCCAAATGTCCCACCCGGTACAGATAAAGGGTGAAGTATACTTGTGTTTGTAATGTATACTTATGCATATGTGACCCTTGATTAAATGTATTTTTGACTTGAAGTACGATCGAGCCATTCGCTTTAGGATTTAATGAATGTTGAGATTTTAGATTATTGAATTTAACAATAAAAAGTTCTCCAGTATGTCTACTTGCCGCGGCAGGCCTACAGCGGGGCAATTACATTATTCCAAGGCGTCTAGGGTTGGAGAAGCCTTTACGGGTTCACTAAGGAAATATCTCTAGCAACAGTTTCAAAAATCTGCACTCCGTTTCTTCAACTAGTTTCCTTCAATTTGTTATCTGGGATTTGTTTTGACAAATGATATATCTAGTGCAAGGTTAGCATATATATATATATATATATATATATATATATATATATATATATATATATATATATATATATATAAGAGTTTTGACAACCACAAAAAAATTGTGTTGGAAAATAAGTATGAGGGGTAACTAACCGAGTGTTTTCTGTAATAAATAAGCTCAAAAATCGCAATGATTTTGACTTCCAGATCACGCAGCTTGGATAACTGTCGTTAAAAATAGTTTCATATTTTCTCTTGAAGCCAGGTGTTCAAGCTGCCCTGTGGACGTGTTTCCGTAACAGTCCATAAAATTGTAGTCTATTCGAGAGTTATTCAGTGTTTCTAAAGTTAATTTGTACAGTGACGGACAGCGTGCAGTTAAAAGATCGTCTGGAGAATATCCAGATCTCTTGCTGTCTGGAAACCTCCGTTCCAATTTCCATAACCGAACATTCAATCATCATCATCAATGTGTATTCTCCATCAGCGGCCACACTACCAACACCCAGTATTGCTATACTTCGCCATCAGGTACTCCTTTCGGCGTTATCATCATAGTACATCATCATCCATCCCTGTTAGCTACCACTCAATATCGAGCCCGGTGGCGTGGTGGCCCGTCTCCGCCTCGCAACCGGAGAAGACACTAGATAGGTGCGCGGGTTCGAGCCCCACCGTTGCACATTTTTTTATTTACGGGGGTCCGTCTATGAAGCATTGTGAAAAACAGTTCCGTCGACGTTAAATCTTGGCTGAAGGTCAGCCCGAAAACTTTACTTTACTTACTAGCTACCACTCATAGCCATCATCACTATCAACACCCAGTATAACTACACTTCACCATCAGGTACACTACATCCAGCGCAATTATCATTAGTGCATCATTATCGTCGTCGTCATCATCATCATCATCATTCATCCCAGTTAGCTACCACTCATAGTCGTCATCACCATCACAGCTATCATCACCATTTTCACCACAGACACCATCACTCACTTCATTGTCGACGCCGCCGCTGCCACCACCCCCGTTACGGTCAGCAGCATTAATATTATTGATATTCAACCCGGCCTGTGTTCGCCTGTATACAAATAATATCCTGTTTGTAAACAGGCGCGGCACAGCAGCTGGTCATGCACCGAACGCCGACGAAACGGCAAGAGGAGAACTCGTAGCAAAGGGATGCGTGTATAGCAAGCTGAATTTTCCCTGGCAATCGTGGAGGTTGCACCGAAGCAACTGAGGAAGCTCGTAACGGTAAAGGAACCTCAGTACGATTTGGAGTTTACCACGGTGACTCGGCATAAGCGTACCCGTGCTCCAAAGATCCAAAGCTCGTGCCGCCAAAAGTAACGTTTGGCAGACAAGAAGCCGTAATCATCTCCGCGGCTGACAACGCTCTTGAGCTCCACTTTAACAAGATTCGCGACAAGATCGCAAAGGTCGTCGGGGGGGGGGGGAGATAGAGGAGCCTCGTTTCACGAAAAGCGGTGAACTTGTCATAGCGGTAGAGAAGGAAGACGACAGAGCGACCTTACTCTCGCTATCAGAGTTAGCGGAAGTAAAAGACTCCTCGAGGATAAGCGGAATACGATCCACAGTGAAGGGCAAGATCACCAGGGTTCATACATCTATCTCCGAATCGGCGATCTTATCGCCACTGCAGTCCTCTGGAAGCTCACAGAAGCGACCCGGGTGAAAGCGAAGAACCCAAGAACCAACGCTGTGTCGGCAACGGAGCACGTTATCTTAACATTTACTGGCAACAGATTTCCGGTCAAGATGCGTCTGGAGCTTAAACGGCAAAGAGTCATACTATATCATGAACCCTCGCAATGCTACAAATGTTATAGTTTGAACCATTTCGCCGCCCACTATAGGGCTCCAAAACCCAGATGTCGGAAATGCGGCTCTATGCAGCACCTCAGAAAAGATTGCAACGCTCAGGCCCGCTGTTGTTTATGCAACGGGGAGCATGAGGCTACGTGGAAAGCATGTCGCAAAAACTGCTACGCATGGTCAAGCATCCGACAATTTTACGAAGCGAAGCTGGTCTTCGGTTGGCCGGCAGCTCCGTTACAACAGCCAGACATATCGGCACAACCATCAACGAACAGTATTGTTAAAGAAGTGCTCCGCAGACTAACTCCAATCATACAAGAAACTATAACAAACGTTATCTCAGAAGTTTTGAAATCCGTACTGCCAGTTGTCATATGCGCAGCAAGCGGGCAATGGCACAGCCAGAGAATACCTTAATAAAGGCTTTCTCGTTGGCTGAGTCGGTCCAGCTAGCTTTCTGTAGCAATGCCAAAGAAACTGCGGCACACCCCGTGAATCAAAATGACTGCGATGAAAACAGCATTACGACCCGTAGATCGAAGACCCAGTGACGCTCGGGAAAGACTAATCTCAAGGACCAAAGCCATGTGGTTACATTACATGCCATGTGGTGCAGCATTTAAACAAAACGCTGCACATTTCGGCACTGATATAAATATACCGCAGAGAGAGAGAGAGCCATTTTTCGGAAGGAGCCCAGCATGAAGCTGAAATAGCCCAGATTAGTGTTGTCTTATTTAGTTGTTCGTTAGAAAAAAGCGATACATACCGCTGACTGATGCTCGGTCATTGTGAGGTGTGCTTGACGACCACAGTTGAAAGCCCCATCCACTTCGCTTATGTCATCCGTGTTGGGTCGAACGTGGATGTGTCGCTTGGCCTAGGATGGCTGGTACTTTGAACCCGGTGTTTAGTAGCATGGAGTCGAGAAGCGGCACCCGAAATGAGAGCCTTTACTGCATGATGAAGAGTAGCCTTAAAAGGATAAGTCACAGTACGTCCTTGAACCGTCGTGCTGTGAACCGTCTTTCTGTGAGCCGTCTTCTTGTGAGCCGTCCTTTTGTGAGCCGTCTTCTTATAAGCCGTCTTCTTATGAGCCGTCTTCTCATGAGGTCATGTTGTGACCTTTGTTTTGTGAACCTTCGTAAGGTGACCCTTCGTTTTGTGAACCGTCGTATGGTGACTCTTCTATATGCGACCTTCGTCTAGGCCCGTCGTGCCGTAATCCACCGTGCTGCGATCCGTCGTGCTGTGATCCGTCGTGCTGTGCTCCGTCGTTCTGTGATCCGTCGTGCTGTGATCCGTAGTGCTGTGATCCGTAGTGCTGGTGGATCCGTCGTGCTGTGATCCGTCGTGCTGTGATCCGTCGTGCTGTGATCCGTCGTGCTGTGATCCGTCGTGCTGTGATCCGTCGTACTGTGCTCCGTCGTACTGTGCTCCGTCGTGCTGTGATCCGTCGTGCTGTGATCCGTCGTGCTGTGATCCGTCGTGCTGTAATCCGTCGTGTTGTGGTCCGTCGTGTTGTAATCCGTCGTGTTGTGAACCGTCGTGTTGTAATCCGTCGTGTTGTGAACCGTCGTGTTGTAATCCGTCGTGTTGTGAACCGTCGTGTTGTGAACCGTCGTGCTGTGAACCGTCGTGCTGTGAATCGGCGTTTTGTGAACCTTTATATGAACAGGAGCCGTAGCATCGCCATGTGTTTTCTTCCTGGTTAGCAGAAGAGAAACGTCGAGGAAGGCAACGATCACCATGATTGCCAAGAGAACAGCTATAAGTACAAGTAAAGGCAATCTGCAAGCAAAGGAGGCAGCACACAGTTTAGAATATGTATAATTCGTTTAGTGTTCTCAGTTGACCTGCGAACCTTCAGACCGGGGCGGCCCGGTGTCTAAATCAGGTAAAATCGAGTTTAAATCCATATATCTTTCCTTCTAGATAAGACGCATTTATATAACACTACAGTTGTTGGCTGCGGTGTAATCATTTCAACCATGCAATTGAATTTTCCCTATTGACAAAAAAACGATTGGCATGTAATTTGCGTCATAAATACATACAATATGCGTATATACAATCAATGCAAAATGTATTCAATAGAGTGTATATAGAGAATAGATTAATTAAATTATATACACACACTTAAACTATCCACGCTTTTCTCTAGCCGACCTTCATGAGAACAAATTATTGATGATTCTGTCTGCGCTTATAATTATTATCGCACGTATAATTTTCTTGCTCCTTAGATTGTTGAGGCGGATACCGTAATAGGCTTTAATAGTGCCAGTGTTTAATATTATCTTTAAACACGCGATTATCAGTTTCTCTCTGTAAAGTCGAGCGTTTGCTAATGCTGCATCTTCTAGCTGTACGTCTAATAAAATGATTCTTAACTTATTCAAAACTTCGATATTTGTAAATGTGTTATTCTGTCGTTGTTAGAAATAGGTCCATATATTTTTAATTCATTGGTACGCGAATTAATCCATATTATACCTATTGGCATCTAACTAAAAATGCTGAAAAGTAGACTGCCCAACGTAGATTCGTGTGGAATTGCAGTTCGACAATGTTTGAGCAGAGTCTCTGTTTAACGCAGATCTAACCGAAAGTTTAAAATATTTGGACACAATGAATCGTTATATGATGACTGGTATATTACAAAAAGTGGTTCAGCAATGGAGCCCGCCAGTTTCTTATACAAAGTAGACTGACTTCTATATGGCGTTAGACTGCATTTATTTCAGTTGTTTTAAACTTCTGTATATAGACTAATTACTATCATTAAAATCACAACTAATGGATGAAAATAAATGTTGAAGTACATTTGATTTATCTGTTTCAACAAAAACAAAAAATACGTGATGATCATTTAATTTTTGACATGAATTGCTCTAATGTTTTTTTTTTCATATTACTTCCCCCCGCCTATTGGAACACCTAAAAGACGATGCATTTTGTTGAAAAATAAGTTCTAGCACTTCTAAAAAACGAGGCATTTTTGATGCTTTGCAAAGCGGCATCAGTTACTTGAGCCTGAACTAACGTAGATTATAAAATGATTATACAGATGCTAATATTTCTACAATTGGCAAGTAAACTTATGGAAATGGGGATTTCTGGTGGCGAGGTTGTGGCACAGTTGTCTTTATTCTCTAGAAATTTAACAAGCAAATGACTGCGGGGTAATTAAGATTTTTTGGTGGACATGTCGAGACTGAATGCATATATAAATTACCTAGAGTGATTTATTTGATGGAGAAGGTATATACATACATCCAATCTCGCATGACCGCCGGAAAACCTCCGCAACCACGGATCGGATTGCCGTAGATTTGGTATCAGATTACTATGTCTTCTGGCCTGCGTTATGTGTTTTTCAGAGGAAACAGAATCGAGAAATTGACGAGATGCGTTAAAAATATGTCTCATGGCAATAGGATAATACACGAGCGCAAGACTTAACCTGCCAACGACTTTGTGGACGGAGGTACTCTGCGAGACAATATCAGACTTAAACTTCGAAGGTGCAATGCCGAAACCGACTAACCGTGGTTGCCACCAACATGCCGGAAAAGCACGTGCATTTCTTGGAAGGAGAGCCAATTGAAGTAAGAAGCTGATTCAACAGCCCACATACGCATACGAATAGGTCTCACTATTTCCTTGCGGCACACATGTCAGCAGAGACAAAGACTCCCTGTAGACCCGAAATGAGGCTGCCCAGGACCGAAACGCCCGAGCCGAGCACATCTATAATTAACACCGGCAGAAGGTAACCGCGGTGGTTCCTTGGTAGACGGCTCTCCTCAATATGATAGATGCCACCTTACCGAAAAACTGTCTGCAGCGTAGAGACAGTGCTCCATGTCGCCCATTCCAAGATTCAAAGGAAGACTAAGCACGTAAGCTTAGCTAATTTTTTTTGCCGAGCAACGACAAAAGAGCGGCGCAGATAAACTGCTAGTGAGGTTTCTGATCGGCCGTTTGGGGCCCATTTGTAGAACAACACACAGATTAGTTATCAGATGTGGTTATAGAGCTCAGAGATAGACGCTAACGGCATGTACTATTCGCCTCACTTCCGATTGGCGCGGAAACAGCAGCTTCTTTACCGTGTGTTTGTGGACTTTTGTACCGCACCCGATTCTGAATCAAAATCACGTGCGCTGCTCAGGTTAGCCGAGATTGATGTCCCAGAGCGTGTTGTTGGGCTCATAGAAGCCCTCTGTTGGTGCTCTGCTTATCGCAAGCGCCCAACCGCATATAAAATTAACGTCCGGTCGTAAATATACTTATGTACGTGGACGAACTGCTTACTACTCTACAGTTCCGCCTACGCGTTCCTCCTATAACAGGCGCTTGCTACGTTGGCAGTTTATGTGAAAGAAGTCAGCCCAATTATGAATACGGAAGAGACTCTCTCACGAGTAGACGCAACACTTTGTTCATAATATAGATTCACCTACCCAGACACCCTGTTCACATACCTAGACACCCTTTTTTATATAAAAACTAACACTACTTGTATCGTATGACTGTCGGCTCGTATGAGCGAAACGAAATATACTGCTATTCTGGAACGGGTATTAGTCCTACAAAGTTAATCATATTGTCGTCTCGTTTATTTGCAAGCAAATACCCTCTGCTTGTAGAAATAGCAGTTCGCAAATCCCAGGGACCCCAGTTTATTAGTTACTGCTTCGATGACTCACGACGCTAATCTGGATTACTGTCTAAAAGTCCAGGGAGCCCCAACTAACCCATCTAAGAGTAGGTGCCACATGCCATAAGTAGAACATCTTAACCAACAGCAAACACATAATTCAAGGTAACGTTCTTCCTTTGCATGCTTTGTAGTTTTGTAGCAATAACAGCAATGCACGTATGCTAAACATGCGGCACGCACAAAAAACACATTAATTACGCAGTATGCCCGGAACCTCGGTTAAAGTCCCCTTATAGGCTCTGATGTCAGTTTCGTTTCTTCAACTCGTGTGCTCATACGTGAATGATGCTTCAGGGTCAGTAACACTAACTATGAACAGTACATATAAAAAAAGGCAACAAGATACGCCACTACACTTACGCCCGTTTAGGTACTTCTACAGCACCTTTAGGCTGGTCGGCTGTCATGGCAGAAACTCGCTGGTGATAAACTTGCTGGTCCCGCCAGCAACACCTTGTTTGTTGTTATGCTTCGTTTTTTTTGTCACAGCGACACAAGCAGCTGAAATTATAGGCGGGTCGTCGACGGGCCGCAGTCAGGCTGCAAAACAATACGACAAGCAAAATCCCAAAATTGACATTTCCTTCTAAAAAGTAAAGTTTCGTGCTGACCCTCAGCCAAGATTTAACGTCCACGGAACTGTTTTTCACATTGCTTCATAGACGGACATGCCCCATAAATACAAATGTACAACGGTAGGGCTCGAACCCGCGCACCTATGTGTCTCCTCCGGTTGCGAGGCGCAGACTTAAGCCACCACGCCACCGGACCTTTCCTTCTATGGCCCGTTCATTAAAAGACGCATGTACAGGTATATTGTCGTCTAATTGCCATAACATATACTATTCATTATTATGGCGCGACTATGCCCGTACTTGAATTGTTCTGGTAAGGGCGGCTTACAATATATACCATATACATAAAATGAGGTAAGCGTTTACCGCAGAATACGCTGTTGCGGAACACGACTTTTGGTTCCCTTTGACTAGCGTATAGATGGGGTCTGTTGCAGAATATCAAGAAATTGGCTTTGTCCACACAGATTCAACTTTGCCGTGGCTCCGGCTAGTTTGAAAGAGAAATAAGAGACAAAGTAGCAACGTCTGTCGTCAAGTATTACCTTAGATATCTGGCGCCTTACAGAGGAGGTTGCGCCTCTAGCC